>JARHVA010003039.1:1635000-1757500 GCA_037957365.1 Torreya grandis | reverse complement strand
GTAGCATTTTGTAATAGTCTAGTTTTATAATAGAAGTAGCAGTAGTTAGTATTTTTCATTCTTTGACCTTAGTATGTGATCCTCATGGGTATAATTGAATATTATATATTATGCCCATCGAGGCCTTTAGTGTTTTTTTCTCCACCTAAAAATGAAGAGGCTATGATGTTATGTGTCAAACTGAGTGGAAAATTATTTTTGTTTGTTATTTTCATTTCTCTAATTTTTTAGTGTTGATGTTGTTTATGCTATAGACTTTAATTAATTCATATGATCCTTTAATATTTTTTAATGTTCAATGATTATAGATACTTTATGCAATTATAGGTTAATACTTTTAAATATCTTGATGCATCACCTTAGTTAGTCTTTATTTTAATTTTTAATCACATTTATTCCTTACCCTTTCCCCCAAAACAATTCAAATATCCAACTTATAAACCCCTGGAGGTCACTTTATAGACTACATCTGAGTCCCACATATGTAAAGCTTCCTATATAAGGATGTTCACCTAAAGTGAGAGTTTTAGGCATCAATATTTTTTCTTTTCTAGCATGTTTGGTCAAAATAAAACCCATAACAACCTAATTAGAAGCTATATTTTATGATCCATAGACCTATTACAATGTCACCAAAAAAAATCCAATCTTGTTAACACCACCTCTAGTAACCCCAACTTGTAAAAAGATCACATGATCTAATGATATGAAATCACCATAACAAATAAAGATCTAAAAACCCCCATAGAACTTCATAGAATGGAATAGTGGTAGCCCACTCATCCCTAAAGTATCAATAGATACATGGGACCCAATTCTTGAAAATGCATTAAATGCACTCCCTAAGTCATTAGGGGAAGATTTAAAAAGCATAGTGGAATATCTACAAGATGTATCCAAAGTTTTTACTATGCACTATGTCATACAATAGAGAATGGACCTAAGGCTACTAGCCACCTCCTTTAAAGTGTGATCTCTTAACTAGTACACATATTTACCACCTAACTCCATCACCACATAGGATGAATTGGGTAATAAATTCTTTAATAATTTAAATGAGAAGGTAGACCAATCGTCTCTCCTACAATAGCTGATTATGATTAAAAGGGCCCTATAAGAGGCCATTTTTCATTTTAATACCTAATTTGATAAGACATGGAAAATAATCCCAATATAATATTGACTACCCATAGACATGTCCATCATCTTATAATTCAAGCCTTCAACTCAGACATAGCCATTATGATATAGTTCCTTAGAGGCCAGACACTACCAGATGCATATGAGCTAGTAGTTAGAGCTAAAATTAACTTGATAGATGATAGGAAGCTTCCCCCTCAATTATCAATCCTAATGTTCCATAAAATATTGATGATACCATAAGAAGAAGCCCTACACACCTCATAGGTGTCTCCTTTAATGTATGTATATCTACCCACCCAGGCAAGCATTTCCTCTTTATCCCTGATAGATACAGAGATGAATGACATTAAGAGAATCTTATGTAATTTCTCTAATGAGATAATACATCTAAAAAGGTAGTAGTCCATACCCCAAAAAACTCCTTTCCAAAATTACCAAGAAAGGAGAGTGTTATATCAGTAGAACCAATACCTATAAATGTAGATATTGAATCATCAAGCACCCAATCACCAAGTGTGACCCATGAATCAAATTTTTCTAGTACTTGATCCATTAAAAATAGTATTTCCAAGTGTAAACACATATTTGGTCATTGGACAAAACAACTTGGAAGATGACTCAAACTCATGGTACTTTCCATCTAATGATGCATATGCACCTCAAAATCACCCAAGAGGCAATCTATAGTACAAGTTTGTAAAATAATGGAGACAATGGAAGACAATTGATTCATATTCCTATGAATACCATTCCCTAGGGGTTGAAAATATTATCTTAATAACCCAAACATAAGGTATTTCCTTAGAATAAGAAGAGGAAATAGCCTTAGAACACTTGTTCTTCTCTTGGCTAGAAATCAATGATGTAATCTATGCGAGTGAGGTCCATGTGTAAACATTTCCACAATTCCAATCAAATTACTTCACATTATCCAAGAAGAGACTAGTGGAGACCCAAGAATCCTTCACAAGGCCTAAAGTGACTTTCAAAAAATGGTTGAGACCCCAACCTCTACCTTTGGCATATCAAAAATAAAGAAAAATAACATAAAAAGAGTAAAGGGACACTGAGGTCTAACCATAAGGGTCATACAACATGGTGGAGAAACTAAATAAGGCTCTAGCTAATGTTTCTCTCTAAGACATATTATCTATTCTTGAGTATAAATCATTGCTGAAAGAAGCATTCAAAGATTAGGAAAAACCTGTGTGTTATCTTCATTACGAAGTCAAAAGAAGACAAAGGAAAGGAAGCCAACAATTATGCATAACCTCAAGCACCATCTACATTTGTAAAATCTTAGATAAATATAAGTAAGATAAACCCTACCCCATTTTATTTAAATTTTATTATGGGCAACATTTTACTACATAATTACATGATCAACTCTAGCATCATCACTATGGTAATGTCTAAGCAGATTATGGATGTACTAAAATTGGAATATGAAATTTTAAATAAAATGGTGATGTAATTAGATGGGAAGAGATTCTAGATCATATTAATTATTATGGATCTTCACCTAACATTGTATTTTTATCCCAATATCATAGTCACATAATGGGTTATGGTGATAGACATCCCGCCAGTCTTTGGGTAATGTATACCAAGAGATTTCACTACCAAGATAAGTGGATACTTGTCTTTGGATTAGTCCCACTTAATCCTAAGGACCAAATATGTAATGAAATTGAAGGTGTTTTCCAATCCTAAAAATACCAAACACATAGTTGATGAGGATATGGTAAATTTCAAATCAATGCACACTTATTTTTCTAAGAAAGAGATGTATCACATAGAAATGCTTGAAGAAGAAAGAGTGGCAGACAAAAATAGCCTAGAGGAAGAATTATTTGTCAGTGATGTCATTAAGAATGATCCTTTCATGAATTCTGATGTCACAGGCCTTGAGACATATGTAATCCATGATGAGGATTAGGCCATACTTGACATGATGAATAAAGAGGAGGGTAAAAGTAAAGAACTTGAAGGTGAGTCAAATTTTTGGAATTTGCATTTTGATGGTGCAAAATTCAAAAATGGCTCTAGAGCTAGTATCTAGTCAGTGTCCCCATCTAGAAAAAGACCCTGTGGGCCTTATGATTCCAATTTTTCTACATGAATAATGAAGCCAAATATGAAGTGCTAGTCCATGGCTTGTAGTCTACCTAAGTGCATGGTTATAAAATAGATAAAAGTGTTTAGTGATTATAAATTATTGGTAAGACAAGTGAGAGGGGTTATGAATAATTTTCACATGATATCTTACCACCACTGAATATGGGATTTGGTTAGATCATTTAAATATTTTAAAATTCAAATCATCCCTAGGATCATAAATGTGGATGTAGATAGGATGGTAATAAACATTTTTTTTTAATTTAGTGATATATTTGTTCACCAATAAATAAGTAGTGTGGGTAATCATCAAACCTATCATTCTTGATAAAGACCAAAATTGGTAACTATTTGGAAGCAATGCCTAGATTTCCACATTTCTCCAAAAATCATGAAAACTTGTACATTATTTGCATCCAAAGATCAAAGAATCATATAGGGATCAAATAATGTAACTAAAATATAATAAGCTACCGAAAGGGTTGATCACCCTAGAGAACTATATCAGTTCTAATGATGTGAGGAATGATAAATGAAAGTATGTCATAGATACAAATGACTACTCTAACATTGATGTTAGAGAAAGAAGGAAACTTAAGGTTGGGAAAGAGGTTCCTATTGGCCAAATTTGGCCAACATAAGAATCCTTGATTGGATATAGTTTAATTAACTGAGTAGGGTACTATTTGGAGAATGATCTAATAAGAGTACAAAATAGCCTTTATGCAAATAGCTTATCAGTTGCAAGATTTTGAAACATTTTAAGAAAACTTAAAATATGAATTTGGTGATCTTAGACAACCAGACCATCATAAAACATCATGCAAAAATAAATAAGTCAATTTGGTTACACATTTAATAAATGCACTTGGGAAATCGGTTAGAGCTAAAAGATTTCATGGACATGAATTAATTCATGCCTTGATCATCTTTTGAAAATTTGGTATCTTAATGAGATTTCTATCTCGAGATATAAGCCTTTAAATTTAGACTTTTAGAATGAAATGTGCATGGGGACATCAAGTTAAAGTTAAGGTGAATATACATTTGAATTAAAATATTATAATGAGGAATGTATGGATGAAAAGTGTCCAAATATTGGAAGCTAAGATCAAATCTAATAGTGAGTGGGTGATAAGTAATATCATTAGGTCTCAAAGATCTAATGGAACACATTTAATCATGGATTGAAGATCAACATTAAGCATTAAATCAAAAGGTTATCATATCCTAATATGAATGCATGGCTAAAAAGTGTAAATATATCAAGTTATCAAGTGAATATCTAATGGGACATATCAATTGATAAGGTCAGTGAGCCCAAATAGATCAATAAAGCATGCTTAATCATACCAAAGTAGATCAATAATGACTAAGAGGTCAAAGAGTTAGAGTATCCCAAGAATGAATATGAGGCTACCATGTGACATAAGTATGGAACTAGATGGAAATGAGAGAAATTTCTTGAGAATGAATGAGGAGATGAAAGATGGCATAATTTTAGAAGGCTAGATTGAGATCAATGGTCCATATCAAAAGTCAAAATCTAGGGACCTCAAATGGAGAATAAATTTATCTTAGGTCAAACTAGATAAAATATTAAAAAGGGCTATACCACCATTAGAGTTCAATCAAGCACCATTAAACATAGGACATACACATATATTCAAGATGGTTATGATGAAGTTCTATCATGATTAAAACATAGACTAGACCTCTAGTTCAAAGATTTAGAACTTATGGGGCCCATTTTTTGGGGTCATAATATTGTTTTATGACTATGATCATTGTGCTTTGAAGAATATCTATGTAGATAATGAGTTATCAACTTCCATAAATGCTTAGAGGCAAAAATATATCTTTCTAGGACTAATAGACATCAAATATGCATAGCTAGTTATCGAAATGAGACCAAGCAACCTACGTATCTCCATTGTAATTATAGATATATGAAAAATAATAAATGGGATTGGTTTTCATCTATAGTAAACCTATTATAAAAATTGAGTAGGGGAAGATATTTGATTATTGAAGAAGCATATTATCTTCCAAAATAGTCATTTTCTTGACAAAGTAGGTACTTATTTCTGTTCAAAGTAGACATGGCATGGCTCTATCATAATTACCAATATGAGGATTCTCTTCTCATGAATAGTGAAATCAAGTGGGAGATGGAATAGAATATCAAAATAAGGGGATTTGAGGACTAGATAAAAAAGTTGGAGAATTTAATAGATTTTCATAACAATATCATGACTCATCACCTTCGACAAACTCTTATCCTCTAGTGTGTTGTTCAATTAATAAAATTATTCAAAGGCTATTGGGACAAAAACTATTTCTTTTAAATAGATAACTAGTGTTGATTTGATGAAAAGGTGGTGGTAACTCATTTAATGATCTTGGATGGCATGTTCCTTCTCTCTCCCCCATTTTCTCCTATATCTCTTCTTTTATTCCTCTCTCTCTCAATCTCTTAGATTTTATACTCTCACAAGGACTCTTTGATCTTGAAGAGAAGGGGAATCTTTGAGATATTAAAAAATATACTCATCTTGATTAGGCTTATTGTGTCAATCAATTATAAGAACTGCCTCTTGAGGCAATAAAAGACTTTCTTTACCTAAATCTTGCCTTAGATCTATGTTGAGTGAGTTGTACATGATGTCATAGTGAAGGATAATCTTCCTCATCCATTTTCCTCCTTTTTGACCTCCTTTAGGGTGTCTTCAAGCTATTGTAGGTTTGTATTAGTGTTTTTCCTTAACCTAGTCCATGAAACACTTATGTAATGAGCTATATTATGCGGTTGTGTGAAATAACATTATCTTATATAGATCTAGTGTTGGTTCAAGCTTATGGGAGTTTCCCATTTTTATTTTGTGCGTCACCTTTTAGCATTTTTAGGAGACCTTTTACCCTTTCTAACCCTTTTCCATATAGAATCAATAGTGTAGGTGATCCATCAAGAGAAATCTAGCCTTCTCTAAAGGTTAAAACCCATTATAGGTTACCATAACCTATGGTTGTCCTAGTATTATGATTGGGAGTGGGGAAGTCTAAATAAATACTTTACAATGGTGAAATATCACATCATAATAGTTTATGGCATGCTCTATAGGATTTGCATGTTGATCATTGGTAAATAGTTTTGGTGTTTTCTTCATCCAATCAGTGTTTAGAGGTAAGTGTTCAAACACCAATAGAAATTCTAAGCATCTATCAGTTGGTTTAAGTAGCCTAACTAAGTGCCTAATCATCATAATATGGTATGTACAATCAATAATCTTTTGATCAATATGCTTATTTTCTACCTTAGCATCACACTTATCAAGAAAATAATGTTTATTTGTTCCCCCTAAGTGGCCCTCAAATATACTATCAACCCTATCATGGCCTTTATCCTCCTCCCACCCATTCATATGACCAAGGTTAGCCTCCTTTTATTTTAAATCAATCCTTTGATTCCCCTTGTAAAGACCAGGCTTATCTTGTTACATCCTTGTTAGGATTCAAGCAAGCATTATCTGTTTATATTGAGTTGATAAGGGATATTGGTAGGGGTTTGGAGTTTTCTCTAATCATCCATATCCATGTTATACAAAAAGGCAAGGAGTGATCTTAAGTTTTTATATAATAGATGGTCAGTTTGTGAGGGTAAACAATGGTCATTGTCACATCCCATTTTCCTCTAATAGGTTTTAGTTTGATGAACTATTGTTGCTTTGGCATATGTGTCATTTTGACACATTGGTTGTGATACATATGCTTACATTTGTGTGAAGATTTAGTCTTGATATGCAAATGAAAAATATATATATTTGATTTTATGGATAAATTAATAAAAAAATAGTATTAATTTAATAGTTAATTTTTCAAAATAAAGATTTATTATAAGCTTAAATTGTTTAATTATATTAGACAAATATTAAATTGTTATTTTCAACATACTATTTATGATAATTAAATATGGGTATAAATACTAATTAAACACGATGATGGACATATAATTTAAAAGACATAGCTATTAGTCAAGTGGAATTAATTATTAATTAATGCATGAAATCTTTTGATGACTTTAATTGGAAAGGTGAAGTTGAGTTACCTTAATTCTAATTTGGAAATCAATAGAGATAAATTGGAAATTTATCTAATAATTACTAGTGGGACTCTCAGTTAATTATTTGGAATAAACCATATAGATTTGGTTTTAAGTGGCATGAAAATAATAGAAAATGGAAGTAAATGGTATTAATAAAAGGGAAAGAGAAGGAGTTAGACACATAGATTATACATGGATAAATGGAAGCATAAGTTGGAAGAAAAAGGGGAAATTTTATTTGCATCAAAGGGAAAAGCATTTCGAGTGGGTATTGTACTTATTTTAATGGTATATTTTGTATTGAAATAATTTTGGATTATAAATTACATTAAATTTAGGAAAACTCTATGAAATCTATGTGTAAACCCTATTCAATACTTGTTGGAAATATTTTTATAGTTTCTTCTATGATTTCTCTAACTCAGTCAAATAGTAATGCCCCTGTGTGTTTTTCACCAGAATGTAATATGATTTTATTCCCATGCATGTGAATACCTTTATTTAATGCCCTTATACTTTGTATAAGATATTACCTTTTTCATTGCCTTTCCACAATTCTTGTTATCACCATGTCTTGGGTTTAAACCTCCCAAAGTAGCCTTTTCATCCAACATTATTAATGTTGTGGTGATATATATATTTTTTCTTTAGCTCAACCAAAAAGCAAGATGTCACCTCTTTATTTCATTAACTAAGTCCAAAGAATAATGACACCATTCTTTTATCTCTACTATTTCGACTTAATAGAACCATGTCCCATTTTAGTCAAGGATTCGAATGGACTCATAACACCCCTCTGCATGTCAACAAACTATCAATATGAATTTAATTACATGTCTATAAAATGTATATATAATGTATAATTTTTGTGATCATGGTTTCTTTTTGGGTCATGAGTCGCTTCACACCAATCTTCTACATTTAGAAATTTTTACCATGTAAGCAATTTCATTATTTTCCATCATGAGTTTCTTTGTTGGTAAATGCATATTTATTTTACATGATATGAATTGATGGGAAGGTTAGTAGGAGACCCACATTATCTAGTGATAATTTAATTTATTTCTAATGTTTATTTATGAATATTATCAAATATTATATTTAATCGATAAGAATCTTATTTTAATTATGGAACTATGTATATATAATGAAAAATTATATATATATAATTAAGAAATTAATTATTAATTTATATATATATAATTAATATGATTAGATATTGTTTAGGCTGAGTTAAGAGATAATATAAAGTATTTAATATTAATATTATGTTATATTGATTACTATTTAATTGGAAATTATATAGTGGATAGCAAGTTCTTTAATCATAATCTCCCTGTATGATTATAAGAAGCTTCCTTATTTAAAAACATATCATAAAATGAAATTTGTTGAAATAAATATAAATCAATTTCCTTGAAACACACAATTTGATTGTTGGCATTGTTTTATAAATTTCATAGGGGCATAAGTTTTTATTTCATTTCTTAATTTTTGGGGTTCTTATGTGAAATGAAAATATTATAAGGCTTATGAAAAATCAAAATAATATGTCTAAGAACTAATGATTTATGTAAATACTTATTTTACATTATTTTAAAGTTAAAAAAATGGGTAATTAGAACCTTTCCTTAATTTTGTTGGTTTTAGGGGAAGTAAAACTTAACCATTATGGGAATTGTTAGAAGGATATCTGTTTATTAAATGTACTTATTTTTTACAAATAATTGAATTATCTATTATAAAAAAATTAATATAGACCTTAG
This sequence comes from Torreya grandis, assembly GCA_037957365.1. Classification (NCBI taxonomy): domain Eukaryota; kingdom Viridiplantae; phylum Streptophyta; class Pinopsida; order Cupressales; family Taxaceae; genus Torreya; species Torreya grandis. The sequence goes on along the minus strand of JARHVA010003039.1, from coordinate 1,748,371 downwards.
TTGTCATTTTGGTTGGCGTGATTTTGCAAATATATGCTTATTTATATAAGATATTGCATGTATGTGATCATGATTCTTAGAGTAACTTACTTGGATAGTGAGCATATGATTTGGATTAATTATTTGTTATGTATATTATGGGGCTATATTAATGATACTACCCAAGTAGTGAGATGGGATCTTGAGCCTAGTTAACATCTTTAGTGATGGGTATTGATTACTTGATCAAATGACATGTTATGAATTTGACTAATCTGAGTGATCATATGTTATTTAAAAACTTTGGTCAATGTAATGCTAGATTAACATTGTCAATTCATAAGTATGATTTTCATGTTATGTGATATCATAGTAGAAACTTATATTTCTTTATGATACACGACATGCAGTGGAATCTTACAGCTCATGTGAGTACTAGTATGTCTCATTTTATAATTCTTGTAACATTCTATCTACCTATCTATGTAGGAAGGACCATTCCCTAATAGGGTATTGTGTGGGTATCATTGGCCTATGTTTGGAGTGGTAAAACACATAGATGATGTTCTCCTTCCCCCACTGTAGTGCATTCCTAGAGATAACACTTGAGGTTATTAGAGATACGTGAGTTAGTGTAACTCAATCTGTAGAGAGTTAGTTATCTTTCTATTATATTTAAGGATAAACACCTATGGAATTTGTAAATGTAATATTATTTTACATAAACAGTCATTAATGTATTTTTAGATCAACCATAACTTTGTCATTATGTAGTTACTAAATACTTATATGTCTAATGTACATTTAGAAATGGTAATTTATACATTTTGTGTTTGAGACAAACCTGCTTATATGTTAGCGACTGTGAGAAATTCCCAAATACATTTATTTATTTATGTAAAACTATCTATATATTTATATGTTATGTGATAATGTATGTCTTTGATGTCTTAGCTTATGTGAGTTATGATGCAAGTTATTATGTTTAGAGGCCTCTTTAGTCTTCTCACTATAGTTAAGGAACATGGTTATCCTTACTTATGTATGCAATTTTCTAGAAATCATGTATACCTTTAGTAGTTTGGTAGAACTACATCTAACCCTGATTCTATGTATGTAGGTGACATTGCATATAAGTATGGTAGCTCAAGAATGACATAGGAAACTAACCTTGATAGGTATTCCTTAGTATGACATATGCTATAAATTCTAGTGAAAGTAAATATCCTTTTTGTAGCATAGTATTGTTATGCAAACTTGTTGACAGGATCAAGTTTGTTGCATCTTGTAAGGATGAAAACTTGTAAATGGTATTTTTGTGAGAAATTTAACTATGCAAGTGACTAGACATTTATAGAATAACATAGTGCATTGTGAGGTATACCTAGAGATTATGTTCTCTTCAAATTATTATTGAAGGTATACTCAGATAGTATAATCTTGACTTGCTTTATTATTATGGTTGGGTGTAAGATTATTGTGGGTGTTGAGTCAGATACTTAAACACAAAGACCTGTGACAATATGGGATGTCATAGAGTTTTAAAATATGGAAAGTATCTAGATGGTACTTACTATATTCATTACATCTTGTCCCATACCTTAATTAATATATAAGTTTTGGTTATTAATGTTTGGGTAGAGTGATTATGAATTAGGATAGTATGGGATACCTAGGTGGTACATATTATAGATATATGTTTAGAATCTTACCTAAATTGATTGTTCAAATTATTTTGACTTGAGCAGTATGTTTATAACAACTAGCAAAACATCATACATGCATGTGTATAATCTTATGAGTATAAACAAATGATAAGTTCAATTGTTATGTACTATATGTCTCAATTTGTTTTTTCTAGCATGTGATTTTATTTGGAACTAGGAATGTGGATTCTTTCATCATTACTATTATCTAGGTTTTATGTGAGAGTGCTTGAGTATCCACACAAGCTTAGATTAGCAAGATGTTATGTAGAGTATGTCACTTAGCTATGGGTTTAGACCAAAGATTTAAAAGCTCATATGTGTCATGAGTAGTTTTTCCCTTTTTGGCTTAGAGTGCCAATCCCTTTAGTGGTAATTACTCATGGAGGAGACCATCACATTTGAAAGGAGAACTACATCAAACCCTAATTTTGAGGACCAGATATGTAGGCTACCTAATATTATGGTGGGGCATCAGGTCTAGATCTTTAGGTTGGGTTAGGGTAAACTTGATTAAATAGTAATCTGTGTGACTAGTTGAATTAGTACCAGTACTTAGTATGTGATTTAAGATTGTGTTGATGTCCCTAGCAAGATATTAAACTTTTTGTATCATATATTTTATTCTATTGCTTGAATTTTTGGAATGTTAAAATTGTTATTACCTAAATTTAATATGTTTATGATTGACTAAAATATTCTAAAAACTATGGTTGATTCTATGTTCAATATTTAATTTTAAAACAAATTACTTTTTCTAAGTGCAACTGGGTAGGTCGTTACAATTATCTTATGAGAATGAGTACATAGTAATGATGAGAAGCATGATCCAAAATGTAGATAGTGTGTTAATATATTATGAATATTAGTAGGCTCATTTGGATTAGTCTTATGTGTCATCTCCCCTCCTAGAGCCTTGAGCTTAATGTTTAATAGTTACTAACCAACCCCCTAGTTAGCCTTGTCAAAGTCCATCTTTGTCAAAAGTTAGAGAGGAAATATTGGACCAAGAGAAAACAATCATGAAAATAAATGAGGGGGTTAAGCTTGGAAAATAATTACCCATTCATTCCATAGATGGGATAAGGATATTGTTGCAAGAGTTTTGGAACATGTGGGCACTAATAATGGAAGCTGACTATCCACAGGCTGAGAAGCATTAATTTAAAAGGTGGGTATTGTCTATTAAAAAAGTGTTTGAGAAGTGGGAGAAATAGTATGTCAAACATGAGCCAATTAGTTTTCCCTCTTACCCCTATACCCATTCCCACTCAGGATCATGAAGCCATTCCATCATGGATCTTCTCCAACAAATTCAACCCTGGATATGTCATTCCCTGACTTGTGAGACCACCCTCTCCTCCACACATTAAAATTGAATAAATAGTGTTTTTTCCCTATTCTTTCCATCATAGAAATAAGTTTAGAAAGGCGTAGGGAAGGAGGAGGTGTTAGTTGAGGTAGTATCCCAAGAGCCACCAAAGAGACCCTGTAAGGTACTTAACTGGAAGGACATTCTCTAGGATTAAAGAAAGGTAAATTTCTTCACTCTCCCACCATCTCCATCTTAGATAAAGAGCCTATTTTACAAAGGATAGAGGAGTATATTTTAGTCATAATTGAGCCACAAGAGGAAAATGTAAATGAATATGATAATGAAAACATGATAGGTAGCCCACTTCATAGGGAAGAACATGTTTCAGCTTTCAAGTTGCAAGAGCTTGATGAGAAGCAAGAGGATAACATTTATGAACCTATTATATAGGTCAAGGTCATCTCAAGAAATTTATAAGATCAATGGTAACACTTTTGATTAGATTTATTGACTAAAATGGAACAAATTAGTGTTGAAAACATACCTAAAGAAGACAATCCTCAAGATAAACATGTGGTAGACCTAAAATAGACTACTGAAGATTCATTCTAAATAGAGAAAGAAGAGGATCAAAACTAGGTGCCTCAGGTTGGTCCACTTCAAGATGAGGTGTTAGTTGAGGATAACCCTGATATGTTAGAGTTAGAGGAAATCAAGTTAGATCTTGAACAATATAAATGTGATGTTCTAGACCTTGGATGGTCAAATCAACCCTTATTTGCAATAGAAGAACAAGATTATATCTTTAGTGATGTTGATGGAGGCATCTCAAGTGATCAAGTGATATAATTTTAGAAGAATACCAGTGAAGAGCTTGAAGAGTTATGGTAGTAATTCAATGCCATAACCAAATAATTTAAAGAGGTTAAAAGGCATGTCCTTCCTATAAAACGTTATGAGCATAGTTATCTAATCATGATCATTCCTAATTTTCAAAAAGACAAGGTGGAAGAATATTGTATTTTTTAACCATTAACTGAACCAAGTGAAGTTACTCTCAAGACCTTAAATGAAGTCTTAATGCAAGAATTTATAAAGAGTGATGAGAAACATCAATTAAGTACTCCTACAGTCCAACATGAACCAAGCTTGGAAGACTTGGACCATTATGTCTACATTGGAGATATGTTTTTTCCATTTCATTCATTAGATAACACATCAAAAGGATTGGCCATCAAGATACTTGGTACCTCTAGAGTAAGGTATTTTTCATATTGGTTTTTTACAAGTGAATGATACTAAAAGTTTCCCATTTAACCTAGAAAGGAGGTGCTTGCAAATTGCTATACAATATTGTATATATTAAAGTACATTTAATAATTTTATGTAAGTGCATGTGTGCATATTTTTTAGTAGTTTTGTGTTTTTATTTCCTCCAAGTACCTTAAAGAACTTTAATTTATTTGTTTTATTCTTATTTTCCTTATTAATTCAAGAGGATTTATCCAAATCTTCATATCTATTTTTTAGCTTTAGATAAATATGTTGAAAACGAGAGGAGACTCCATACCTAATAGACTAGCCAAGATAAATAGTATAGGTTCTCAAAAATAGTAGGCATGTTTCTCAATTGAGACACCAAAGATGTTAGATAAATTTATCCCACATAATTATCCTTAATTGGATATGGTTTAAACAACTGAGTAGAATCCTGGTTGAAGAATCATCTAGTATGAGGAGGAGAAAATAGCCTTCATGTAAATTACTTGTTAGTTGCAAACTTTTGAGACACTTTAAGCAAGATAAAAGTGTGAATATGGTAATATTTGACAACTAGACCATCATCAAACATCATTCAAAAATGAATGGGTCAATTTGGTTGCAAATTTTAATAATTTCACTTGGAAAATCAATTAGAGCCAAAAAATTGCATGGATATAAAGTTATTCATGCCTTGATCATATTATACAAATGTGGTATCTTGGTGAGCTTGCTATATCAAGATATATGTCTTTAAAGTTGGAATTTTAGAATGAAACGTCCATGGGGACATCAATTTTAAGCTATGGAAAATATCCATTTGAATTCAAATGTTTGAAGGAGGAATGCATGACTAACAAGTTTCCAAATCTTGGAAGCTAAGATCAAATATAATGTTGAGCAGGTGATCAATGATGTCAGTGGGTCCTAAAGATCCAATAGAGAAAATTTGATCATGTATCAAATATCAATGGTGAACATAAAGTCAAAATGTAAATGGATATTAAGATGAATCTATGGCTAACAAGAGGAAATATCTCGGGTGCCTTAACAAAGATATAATGGCTCATGTTGACTAACAAGGCTAGTGGGCCCAAATAGATCAATGGAATGTATTTAATCTCACCAAATTATATCAATGTTGAGTGAGAAGTCAAAGTGATAGCATATCTTGGGAATGAGTGAAAGGCCACTATGTGGTGTAATAATGAAACCAAATAGGGTTGATAATAGGATATTTAGAATGAATGAGGAGCTAGTAGATTGCAACATTTGAGAATCTCATATTGAGATCAATGGTTGATATTAAAATTTGAAAGCCATGGACTTCAAATGGAGAATGAATTCAACTCAGTTGAACTAGATAAAATATTTTAAAGGGCTATGCCACCATTAGAGTTAAGTCAAGCATCATTAAAAATGGGACATTTTTATAAAGTCAAGATGGTTATGATGAAGTCCTATCATCATTAAGGCACAATATTAACCTTTGATTTGAATATTTAGAACTTACAAGGTGAATTTTTAAGGTCACATTATTATTTCATGACTATGATCATTTCTCTTTAAAGAATATATATGTAGATAATGAGTTGTCAACTTCCACAAATGCTCAGTGGTAAAAATATTTCTTTCTAGGCCTAATAGAGATCAATGATGAGAAGCTAAATGTTGAAATGAGATCAAGAAACCTATGTATCTTCTTATAATTATCTTGGTTTTCATATATAGTAAACCTATGACAAGGTTTCAATAGGGATAGATATGTGATTATTAGAAAAACATCTTATCTTCCAAAATAATTATTTACTTTAGAAAGCTGGTACATGCCACCTCTTATAGAAGACATGACATGGCTTTGTCAAAATTATAGATATGAGGATTCTCTCCTCATGAATAGTGAGAGTAAGTGGGATATGGTGTAGAAGATCAAATAAAGGGGATTTGGGGATTGAAGAAATAATTATAGCATTTAATTGATTTTTTAGGGTGCCTAAGGGTTTCTCTTTGTAACAAGATCATGACTCATCACCTTTGACAAACTCTTATCCTCTATTGTGTTTCTAAATCAATGAAATGATTCAAAGGATTTTAGGATAAAATAACTATTTCTTGTCAATAGATAACTAGGGGTAATTTGATGAAAAGGTGGTAGTATCTCATTTAATGATCTTGCATGACATGATCCTTCTCGTTCTTTCCTTTTCTCCTATATCTCCTATTTTTTCCCTCTCTCTCACACTCTCTCAGATTATAGACTCTCATAAGGAATATTTAATCTTAAAGAGTAGGGGACTCTCTGAGATATTGTAAAATATACTCATCTTGATTAGGCTAAAACCTATCAAACATTTGTAATAAATTCTTCTTGATGTAATAAAAGACTTTATTTACCTATCTTTTGCCTTTGATCTATCATGAGTGAGTTGTGCATGATGACATAGTGATGCAAAATATTTTTCATCTATTTTCCTCTTTTTTGACCTCTTTTAGGGTTTCTTTAAGATATTATAGGTCTAGATTAGTGTTCTTCTTGAACCTAGCCCATGAAACACTTATGCATTGAGCTAGATTGTGAGGTTGTGTGAGTTAGCATTATCTTCTTAAGATCTAGTATAGGTTCAAGCTCATGGGATTTTCCCATTCTTATTTGGTATATCAAATTTTACCCTTCTTAGAATCCCTTTTACCCTTTCTAACTTTTTCCATATAGTATCGTTAGTTTAGGTTATTCATAAAGAGGAAACTAGCTTTCTCTAGAGGTTTAGCCCCATCATAAGTCACCCATAGCCTGGGGTCGTCCCAATATTATGACTAGGAGTGGGGGAGTCTAAATAACTCCTCCAAAAGGGTAAAATATCATATAATAGTATTTTACAAAAAGTAAAAAGACCAACTGGTGTCTTTTTGTAATAAATATGAAGGAATGATGGCCTAGACCTATGATGACTTAGAAGGGTATGACCATGAGGTAATCTAGCACGCCATTGATCTAGTTGAGTGATCTGAGAATATATAAAAAAATTAAAGTGAAATTAACACAAAATTAAAGTCCCTTATCGATCAATAACTAAGTAAATTTATTGACTCTAGAATTATATACCCAATCAAGTATTCTACTTGGTTGTCCAACCTAATTCCACTGAGGAAGAAGAATGGAGAAATCTAACTATGTATGGACTTTTAGGATATGAATAAAGCATCTATAAAGGACCATTACTACCTACCTTACATGGAACATATCCTCAAAATAGTAGTGGGTGATAAAATGTTCTCTCTACTTGATGGGTTCTCAAGGTACAACCAAGTATGGTTTAATAAAGGGGACCAACATAAGACCACTTTTACTATAAAGTGGGGAACCTTTGCATATTTTAAGATGAATTTTAGCCTATCTAACATGGGGGATACCTTCCAAAGATACATGAACATATAATTTTAATTGATAATTAACAAAATCATCCTCATTTCCTTGGATGACCTCACTGTATTCTCTAAGAAGATGGAAGACTATTTCGACACCTGGAGAAGGTTTTCCAAAAATGCCAAGAGTCTAGGGTATATATTAACCCAAAAAATTATGTCTTTAATTTCCATAAGGCAAACTAATTGGATACATGGTATCTAAATAAGTGATCTCTATCAATATTGATAAAGCAAAACCCATCACAGATTTAACTTTTCTAGTCAATAAGAAGGGGGTCCAATATTTTTTGAGAAAGATAAATTTTGTTAGCCAATTCATATCTAGCTTTGTAGGATTGGTAAGGCTAATATACTTGATGGTGAAGAATGACCAAGAATTAAAATGTAATATGGAATGGAGAATATCATTTGACAAGATTAAGGAAGCAATAGCCACTACCCCCATGCTAGTCAATCATGACTTCTCCAAAGATTTCATCATGTATGTCTATGGGAGTGAACATAGGCTAGTATATGTGCTAACTCAAAAGGTAGAATAAGGTAAAATTGAGCATTCTATTGATTTTTATTAAATTACCTTGCATGATTATGATAGCAAGTATAATTTTATTGAAAAAAAAGATTCTTCCATCATCAAATGTCTCAAAAAGTGTAGACACCTAGTGGTATGGAGAAAAATAATGGTATAAGTGTCACATTATAGCATCAGAGAGTACATAATTAAATGAGAAATTATATAAAAATGGTCCAATTAGATCACTAAGATCCTAGAATATGACATTGAATTTAGACCAACCAAGGTGGTCTAAGGAAGAGGGTTTCATGAGTATCTGGCTCAATTTGTAGGTGCCCTAGTAGAAGAATGAGATACATCAAAAATAGTTTTAGTGAATCAATATGAAATAGATAGGTTTTGTATTGTTGATAGAATCTATTTTATGTCGACCGACTAATATCTAAATGGTCTTGTTATACACAAAATAAGATTATATAGATTGTAGGGATCTAGATATATGCTAGTCCAAGGGGTCCTTTTTAGGAGGAAATTTGATGTGGAGCTACTCTGATACATGGATAATCACCAAGCCAATAAGATCATATATGATATGTATTTTACCCCTCTGTGTAAACATATATCCATAAATATGAATATAAAAAAATCGTACATGTAGGATATTACTAGTTGACCATGTTTTTTGATTGCTATGAGGCAGTTAAGAAATACCATCGATGCTGATTCTTTGTCGGCAAGTGAAAGAATTCAGCCATGTTACTAAATCCAATTATAACTGACAAACCTTTTGCACATTAGGGTTTATATTTCATTAGGATGATAAACCTTATATCTATCATAGGTCATAAATGGATACTCATAGCCACTAAATACTTCATAAGGTAGACTGAGGTAGCCTTAATGAAATAAGTAATTGAAAACATGATCCTCAACTTCTTGGAAGAGTTAGTAGTATAGTTTATTCCTCACAAAAGAATCATTTAAAATAATTCAAAAGCTTTCCTTGATTCTAATATTTCATAATTTGTGATTTGAAATAGTATTTTCCTAAGCACTTCATCCAATTACTACCTATAAGGAATGGGTTGGTTGAATCAACTAATAAGAACCTCATCAGATTGATCAAAAGGATGGGAGTAGATTATAGTCATATGAAATGTCTAAATTGCTAGTTTGAGTGTGGCTTATAATACCCCATCCATAGGTCCATTTTGCATGCTCTTGTGATCCTTATAGGCACCTTTTTACTCATTACCAGTTATCCCAAACCTTTTAAACCTTGATTCCACTTCAGCCAGATTGTATTCCCTATGACAATGTTATTCACATAAGTCTTGAGCCTATATGATAAGAGTGTTAAACTTGGAATATAGTGCCAGGAACCAAAGTATCTCATTTTCAATGCTCCTATCCTTTTTCCCTTTGAGCCCCAATGGTCATTTTCATCTTATACATATCCTTAATTAGGTTATCTTAGAGTGAATTGATCTGACCCATGATCAATTTTTTGTTATAAAATCCCACTTAAAGCTCATTTATAAGTGAAGTGACCAAACTTATAAAGCAAGTAAGAATACAAAATAATACATAAAGAAAACTTCCCTATTTTATGCATACAATCACCCAACATAAGTAAAAACCTACTCAAATCCTCATACCAATCCCTAACCACCTCAATCTCTACAATTTGGCATTTTCATTTACATCACATATTGCAAAAAGCACACTAGGTGGGAGAACTACATATGGCTTGATCCCTATTTAGAGTAGTGGTATGTAGGTTTCATGCCCACATAAGGGGTGTGGATTTCATATTTAGTGAATCTTACACACTAATCTCCCCTCTTTCTCAAGTGAATCAAATGTGATTTTATCAATTATAATGGAGGGTTAGGGTTTAAAGACAAAATCAGCTCTATAATAAGTTCTATCAACAACCAATGCTCAATTTTTTATAGGTAGACTCACATAGGCATAACGCAACTACCAAAAAAATTTCAACCATTGTTCAATTTATGACACCTTCCTTATACTTTATAGCCATTTTCAACCTCTATATCAACCATCTAAATCTATTTCTAGTTAAGTTATATTTCTTTGCATTTATTACTATTTTAAAAAAGGTGAAAAAAGATAAACAAAAAGACAAATTGGGACTATTTTTATATTCTATATTATTTTATTGATTTATTAATCCATACCCTTAACTAAAATAGGAATAAAACTCCATTATTCCAAAAATAAGTTAAATCATTTGGTGAACATGACTTACTTCATTTTCACAAAAAAACCCTAGAAACCCTAGCAAAAGTTCTTTGTTAATTTTATCAATATTTTTATAATTTTTTATTTCATATATAAATTAGAATTTCACATTTAATTTTTAAAAATTTATCATAGTAATTTTAAAAATTATATATTTCAAACCCTAGTTACCTATACTAGGTCCCAGTATTTTCAAACTCTAGCCTAGGGTTTTAAAATTAAAATTCTATTTTTTTGTACATTGTGACGAATATTCCATTTTTATTAATCATGATTTACTTATGAAAATTTTTATAGTTTCTCTTACATGCTTGTTTCATTTCATTTTGCATGAATTCAATAATGACATAAATACATATGTACATGCTATTTTAAGACCAAATCAATATATGTCATATTTCATTACTTCTTTAACATGATATATCTCTATTAAATTAATAATAAAATCCTTACATACTTATAGGATCCATTACATAAGCTAACAACCACCTATCAAGTTTTAATGTCATATCTTATGCATAGGAAAGAATTTCCTTCTCCTCCTCTCCCCTAGGAGGGTGATATCTACTTTCCCTCTAAATAGGTCCATGCTATCACCCCTTCAAGAAGTGAGGCAAAACATACTATTGTTCTTAATGCATACATTCATCATATATCTTATTCAAACCCTCTTCAATATATGTGCTTGCATGTTTAATTGGAAGAAACTAAGGTTAGCACTTGTCGGACTCTAAGGGATCAAATTACTAGTATGAGCAACTTAATTTCAAATTTACAAAAGTACAATTAGCCATTACATGAAAAGATCACAACATTGTAAAATTATATTATAATACAAAATATTCAAAGGAACCCTAGTGTCAATCATATATATGCACCTTCACCTAGTCAATTGGTTGCAATAAACGATACATATCAAAACAAGAAATCACAAAAAAAGTAAATCTAAAACTAGTGATTCAAAAAGAATTCAAATATCAAATAAGAGTTCAAGTGAGGTACTAAGGGAAATGACTAAATATAAGTTAATCAAACTACCTCCTCTACATCCAATGAGAATACCCAAATATTATTTTTCATATCATAAAATACATGGGCACCACACATTCATGTTTGGCATTAAAAAAACATATACAATAGATAATTTCTAATGAGAACCCTATAAAATGTAAATTTGTCAAGCAATCCATAGTGACATAGGAAAACATTCACAAAGGGTCAAATTCAAAAATAGTACAAAAGTGGTTACCAAAGCATAACTTATAATAACAAAAGGATTAAAAAGAAAAATAAGAGTAAGAAATAGTACTACTAGCATAAGCAAAGAATGAGAAAGATAAAAATCTACCTCTAAAATAAGGCTCAATGTTTAAATCAGTATGGGTTTTGTCAAAAATATCTAAAATAGTTAGGTTATCAAAGTAAAGGGTTTAGAAATCATGCTCAAGACATCACTACTCATATTATATCAATTGATAATGTTTCTCACCATGGTTTGGGATTTATTTAACATCCTAAGGTAAATCATTCACAAACATAATTTATCAAAGGGATCTAGATACAACACAAGTCAACACTAGCATTCCGTTGGTTCAAAATAAAGATGATAATAATTAGTGGAACAATATAGGTTATTATGATTTCCAAGATACCAATAATGAATCTGAATATTTAGAGTAATATTCACAACCATTCCCTCATGTTTCAAAATCATGCATGTTTCATTTGTTTGATACAAGACACCATGATAGGGAGTCTCTTTCGAAACTCATCAGTTAGTATCATTTTTTCTTAGCTTACTTGTACATAATTTCTCAACTTAATTGTATATAGTGTTTTTTTGTTACTTTTATATAGCTTGTCTCAAAATACCAAAAACAACACAAAATTTAAAAATACCAAAAACAATATAACATGTCAAAATACAAAAACATTCAAATAAATGAAAACACCAAAAACTTTTTAATTATATGCATTGTCCATGATTTACATTTATACTACCATGATATACTTACATTTTGTTATTCTATGCTATTGTTTTCTGATTTATCTACATTACCATGCTTCACTTGATCTTTTTTGAGTGTGTTTAGTGACACCTAGATCCTTGATTGCATCATTCTAGACATTGAGGGGCATCTTACTTATACATTTAAAACATACATATACATATATACCTACTAGGGGCATCTTATACATGACTACATCATCCAAGCTCTCATTCCTATACCACACACTCTATTTATAATGTCTATGTACATTACTTACTAGATTACATAGATTATTCTACCGACACTCACTAATATATAACTCTTGTGCACTTCTTAGAATCTACCTAGTCTTAATATTACATGTTTTTCATACTTTCACTTCTTACTTTGATTAGTTAGATGTGATAATATTTCTAACACTTACACGCTTCCTTTCTTTCTTTGAATAGCTAGATGTGTTGGCATTTTTTGGTTCCTATTTTGTTACTTGTGTGTGCCTTAGGATTTTTGCCAATGTCTTTTGCTTGTACTCTTGTATGTGATTATGTCCTTCATGCCAATCTTGCTTGTTTACAATTTTATTTATATATGGGCATTTGAACATGACTTGTATACTTGATTTTCTATTTTTAGTGACATGTGCCCATGTCCCTTGTTATCTTGGCCCCTTGGCCTCTTTTGTATGCTTCTTGACTTCCATGCTTATTCGCTTATTTGATTCTAAGTTGTTTTTAGTGTCATGATTCACATCATGCATTATCTTACCTTCTTGGATTCCATGATGGAAATCACGATCCATCCCTACTTGAAAATTAACCATATTTTCAATTTTAATTTAGTATACTACACAAGGTATTATATTACTACATCTATCTAGACATACCCTTGTTCATATAACAATATGAAATAAAAATTATGCTATATCTTGAGACATGTTTTGAATTATAATTGATATATCCTGTATTTCATAGAATAAAACATGTGCATGGATCTTTCTTCTAAGGGTATTCATTGAAGGGTCTTTATTCCTACCCTCATAAGAGGGGGTAACAAATAGGGGTCTTGTCATAGAGATTAGAGCCTTCTACCAATCAAAAATAAATTTTTAGAACACTTAAAACAATAATTATAATTTAAAACACACATAATAGACCAAAAAAGTAGTGAAAATTATAGAATAGTCATCATAAATAGTAAATGACTAGAACACCAAAATTGGATAACAGCACTGGACACCAAAGTGTCCACTTTTTGGCACTCTTGTCCAAATAACCAAAAAACCAAAAAATTTAGAAATAGATAGAAAATTAAGGTCAATTATAGTATTGTCATCTACAATTTATTTTATATTTGGTAGTTTTAGTATAGTTTTACTCAAATTATCTAGATATAGGGTGAATTATACATGGCATGATGGCTCTCACTTCCAATTCTAGATTGGGTAGTTGGTACAACTTGCAGATCAAAATCCATGTTACAAACACTAGTGATTTAGGGTAATGTACATGGCACATTTTCCTTTTTTCCTTTCTAGTTACTTATGTTACCTAGGTATACTTAGCATTTACATTACTTATTCCATCTGCAAGTGGTTAGCATCATTTTGGAGTGGCTTTCATATAAGCCTAGTTCTCAGTTTTGGAGTGGCTATCATACAAGCCTAATCTCCACCTTTTAGAGTGGCCAATATTGGCCTAGTTCTTACTACACATTCAGTTATCCATTTAACATTGTTATGTTACATATCATCCATGGGATTGAGGATCCATCTCATATAACACACATTCATACCAATATCAATTCATAGTTCACACTTAGTGGGTGATGATATGGAGCAAAAGGACTAGCTAGACTTTATATTCTTGAGCCACATACTCAAAGGAATTGAACACATATTCAAAACATCAATTAACACTAGCATTATCACATAGCTTCACTTAGTGGGTAATGAAGGAGCCAAGGCACTAGTTTTTATATTCTTGAGTCACCCTTGGGGAATTGAGCACTCAACTTTGTTCATAATATTACTCTTGGTATAACACATACCTAACATCACTTAGCATCACTCAACATCACAATAGTTTTTTATTAGTTCACATACCTAGTCAGGTGTGTTCATTCCTTTCTCTTCCTCTCTCTTTTACCTAGCCTTTGTACATTCTTATTTTAGACATAGCATGTCTAGTAATAACTCATCTATTCATTATTTTCTCTTGTATATTTATGCTTCGCATTGTGCTCTCTATACACACACTCAACATCACACATCTTTATGGGCTTCACCTTTATAGGTATGTTTTGGTTGCTTTCTATTTTCCCTTTACCCTAGTATTTTACCTTACTATATCACTAGAATAAAGGGAGAGAAAATGTAGTCATATAAAATTTCCAAATTAGTAGTTTAAGTGTGGCTTGTGAGAACCCATCCATAGGTCCTTTTTGCATGCTCTTATGACCCTTTTAAACACCTTTTACTCATTACTAGATATCCAAAACCTTCTAACCCATTATTCTACTTCAACTAGATAGTATTATCTATGTCAATCATGTTCCCCTAGGTCTTGAGCCTATAAGATAGGAGCATCTAACTTGGACTATAACACTATGAACCAAAGTGTCTCATTTTTAGTTCTCTTATCCTTTTTTAATTTGATCCCCAAATGTCATTTTCATCTGATATTTATCCTTAATCAAGTAATCTTAACATGAAAAAATTTGACCCATGACCAATTGTTCCCTATTAAATCTCACTCAAAGCTCATTTACAAGGGAGGTGACCAAAATTATAAAGAAATAAGGAATAAAAATGAAACACTAAGACAAACTTTCCTATTCTCTACATATAGTCACCCAACATAGTTTAAAACTTACTCAAATCATCATACTAGTCCCTAACCACCTCAAATAATATCAATTTGGCATTTTCATCCACATCACACTATTATAAAAAAAACACTAGGTGGGATAACTACATATGAATTGATTCCTCTTCAGATTATTGGTATGTAGGTAGTGTGCCCACACAAGGGGTGTGGACTGAATGTGTAGTGAATATTGCACACTAAACCCCTATTTCTAAAGTGAATCAAATATCATGTTATCAAGAATAATGTAAGGTTAGGGTTTGAAGACAAAATCAGGTCTACAATGAGTTCCATTGACAACCAACTCTCAATTTTTCATAGGCAGACTCACATAGGCATAGCGTAACTAATAAGAAAGTTTCAAGTCTCTATGATCAATTTGGAAAATAGTGATAGGAATGGATAATAATGATAGACACCAAAGTTTTTTCTTATTAGTGTTCTTATTCTTTCACCAAATAAAATTCAAATTCATGTTTACGACACCTTCCCAGTCCTACACAACCATTCTCAACTATTGTATTAGCTGCCTCAATCTATTTCTAGCTAAGTTATATTTATTATTATTCTTTTATATTTTTAAAAAGGTGAAAAAGATAAACAAAAAGATAAATTAGGATTGTATTTATTTTCTATATTTCTATACTCATTTATTAATCTAGACCCTTAACTAAAATAGGAATAAAACACCATTATTCCTAAAATAAGTTAAATCATTGACCAATAGTGGGAGTGGCACATACATATAAAAATGGCTCTATGTGACAACCAAATTACTCCCAAGAAACTTTTAAATATATCCCCATATGAATCAGTAAATGATAAGGAAGTCGTAATGTTTATATAAATAAAAATTCCCACTTTATATCTCTTGAAAGCTATTGAAATATCATAGAATGTAGTGATAGAGGTCAGATTGGTGGAGTTTCTTAGCCTCCAAGAAGCAAGGGAATGAGAAATTGATGCCAAATTCAGTTGATAATAAGAAATAAAATAGTGGTTTGATAATAAATCATCAAACCTAGGCTTTGAGCCAGGAGACTTGCTCCTCAAATATGACCAAAGGGCCACAAAGCTAAGACAACATGTGATGTTTGATTCCTTATGGAGGGGGCCATTTGCATCATGGGTAATCTACAAGGTAAAAAATTCAAGTTGGAGGATGAAGAGGGTAATGCACTAGGGATTATGGTAAATGGAATTGACTTAAAACACCTCAACTAATTTAATGGTTCTCCCATGTACATAGTTAGTTAGTTCCCCTTTTATTTGTGTGTTTCCCTTTCTTTATTTCTATTTTTCCATTTTTATGATGTTTCCCTTTGATAATAAGTGTCATTAGCACAATATATTCACCCTAATACCAAGTTTCCATGCCTTGGACCTTCTAATTTTGACTCATCTATTGATAGATGGTTATCTACCCCTCTCCCCTTTCCATTAATGTCAGATGCTCCATATTACATGATTCATGATGAGGATTACTAAAAAATATCTTAGGAATGGATTCTCAAGTGTGAATGTCACTCTTAACATTTATGGGGTAACCAAATTAAAAAAAAAAACATGATGATCATGCTCAAAATTCTATCCTATAAATATCTCTTTCCAAATTTGGCAAAAAATTTTAACACCTAAGAGTTTTTAAGAGAATTAAGCGAAGAGTTGAGAAACTAGGCAAAGCATCCTAAGAAAAGAAAATAAAGCAAAGAATTTCAAGGCATTGTGAGTATCAAGCTAATATTTATTATTTTCATAAAGTTTTATAACAAAGTATAGTAGGCAAGTGGAAGGTTTATAGGATGGAGACTTCTACATCCTCACATAGTAGATGAAAGAATTTGAGTAAGTAGAGGACCCATAGGTTTGGCAATATAGAGACATCCCCCCAAAATATGAATTAATCCAATCATATAATTTTGCCTATGCATAGTTGAAACCTAAAGTACCCAACATCAATAATCTCACCAACAGGAGTTGTAGGGACCCTCATTGGTAGTAGATTATATAGATGGGATATTTGATCCCAAATTATCAAAGACCTAAACAACCTAAGGGAGGGCCCCCACACTCAAATGATCAAAAATGTTTCAAGAAATGACTATGAATCATTTTAGTACAGAATGTGGAGCTCCACATTGACCCAATACATGATGCCTCTTATGCACCCATACCTAGATATTATTTCCTTATGCATAGACTAATATGACACTAACACTAACATTATTATAGGTAACAACCACCTAAAAGTGGATTTTAGTGCTGATGCCATAAGAGAGGTGCTCTAAATATTGAATAACCCCAATGCTAACATGTATATTATTAAGAGCTTATAGAATGCCTAGATACCTAGGTTTAAAAGATAGAGTTCATCAATTTACTCATCTAGAGAAACTATACCAATCCTCTCTTTTACCCATCTCCCTTGTAAGCTTCATGATGCAGGAAATAAAAGATGCCCTTTATATGTTATTTTTTATCTATGGGATGGACTCAGATGCTCATGTTATCAATATATAATTTGGGGTAGTATTCCTTTTGAATAAGTTAACAAGGATAAGGTTTATAGGATGGAATTTATGGATATCATCACTGTCACCATGCACAATGAGTTGGAAAAATTCTCAACACAAAATACATTTTGGTATTCTACCTTACTCCTTCACCTAACCATGTATCATCACTCCCACTTCTTCTCTTCATATTTCACCTTCAATTCCATTAAGACAAGTTCCCATACCAACATGATGATCCCCATCAAAACATGGATTCACATCTTATTGATCACATAGGACTACTATTAGTTATTGGAGTGCCTCATATCACCAATCCTCATAAACCTTAGCTAAGAGGGCATCACCTTTAGAATGATGAATAGCCAGAGGGCATGGATAACCAATGGTATAATTTTGGTTGACTAGTTCTTTGGGGCGTATTTCACCTTCATTGAGGTGTATCGATTCAAAGAGGAGACATTCCATCTCCCATGCCTACTCACAAATAGGACCATAGACTTATCGATGTGGTTAAATTACTATATGGAATAGGTCATAGAAGAAGACCCTATATAAGGTCCCCTTCTCAAGAGGGGGTATCATGGTGGTAAAAGGGTCATACGAGTGCCTAATGTGCTCAAGCTTGTAGAGCTCAGCCTTGACCAAATTGATGACCAATAGAACTATGACCCAATTGGTCATATATCCACCTTAACGACTATATCCCCACTATATATTAAATCCCAACCATACATAAAACAATGAAGGTCACTAGTGTAAGATAACATCAAGTGTTATATGGATCTATCTAATATCCCATTGAACACTTACAATCCATGGGAGTCCTTTTACAAATTGGTTTGGGAGTTTGACCCCACAAATAAAATGATAAAGGATTTGAGAGTGTAGATCATTTATATGGGATATTCCTAGGATAAAATATATTCCTAATAGAAATGTAAGTAGTAAATTAGACAATGGGAATGTAATTTTGATTACCTAAATACTAATGAGTAGTTTAAAAACCTTTGGGATGAACACCATGAGGTGGAGGCTCCAGTAGAAGGAGAATTATTTATCAAAGATGAATAATAAGAGGATAATACTCCTTATAATTAAGATAAGGATTCCCATATAGATAAATAAGAGGAAGTTTTAGTGATCTAGAGGCCCACAAACTAGCCACCTCCTTTGTACTTATATCCCACCACCCTACAAAAGTAATAGGTCTCTCTAGGGCATGTTATCATGGGATCATCTCAACCTAGATGGCCCAAGGCATAAGCATCCAATTCTCCCCTTGAGAACCCAAAAAATAAGGTTCACTTTTATTATCCCCTTCTTTCTACTTCTAATTCATTCTTCACTCCCTCTTCACCCTCTATGGTTTTGACTAAGCTCGCCCCACTCTCCACTGCATAACTTATCACCTCACTCAGCTCACTTTCCTTTGTGTATCCAATCACCTACCTTGCACCATTTATCACTCATACACCCTCATCATCCATGTCATCATCTATTATGGCACATCACCTTCTACCCTTATTTGTGTCATCCCACCTTTCTCTCCTTTCACCCTAACCCTTCACCCACTCATTTCCAAAGAAACAATGTCTACTGATTCATGTTATTAAATGACCATTCCTTTTGGGATACCATAAGGATCCTCCTTTTTTGGGTAAAATATTTAGTCAAAGGATAAATTTCATCAATATATGAAGACTTACACAAAATCCCAAAAAGCTTAGTTAGATAAAAGAAGAGGAAAATATGCCAGTGCCTAGTCGTGCCTCATATGCGATCATTTATTGAACCAATATAACAATATCTAATGATTGTACACATGGTACCCTAAGTAGTCAATCCCAAAAAATAGATAAAACTAGGGTAATACTCGATATACACCATTGGCCTTAACATTAGCTGGGCTAAACCCATTGATATGGTCAAATTGATGGAGGAAACATAAAAGGCCATCACTACACACCATATCAAGGTCAGTTGATAGTTGGAGAAGAAAGAGATGGAACTCTTAAGATTGAAAGATATAATTGATATCCTATATATATAATCCAAGGAAAAATATGTGGAGATCAACAAAATAAGGTCTAACCTTCAAAGCTATGTCACCAACAAGATCATATATGTGGAAGCCATCTAAAGAGCCCAACTTTAAATCTAGGTCACAAAGCTAAAGATAAAGATATAAGGTATAAAGAAAGAGAAGAAAGTTGAAGATAATAAGCTACATGAAAAGGAATTAGAGATTTCATAGACCCATCAGAGTCGCTTAGACTCTGATAGAGGACATTAATAATTGAAGTAGTAGATGAAGTAGGATTCCTCAACCAAAGATCAAGAGATCTTGTAACTAAAGAATGACCTCACTACCCACTCATAAATTGTAAGGATCATTCCCATTGTCTTTAAATTGTATGTATCCTATTGGTAGAGGATTAATAACATGGAATAAAAATTGAATCTAGTGCTCAAGTTCATTATTAACTCATAGAGGTTGAGCTCTTAGGTGAGAACATTTGTAGACCAGGTCCTTACTTTCATGTCCCCAAAAGTGCAAGATTCATAGCTCCTAATTTAGAATATATATAGTGCAATATATGGGACACTTAAAGTAGTAGGGGTGTTTGACCAAAGACAAGTAGAGACAAATTTGAATTATTTTCTAAGCTACAATAAGGTAAACATAAATTGTAAGGAATTTTTTAATGCCTTAGAAAAGTTACTCTAGGATATGAAGGGGTGCATAAAATAACTAGTCTAGTTTGGACTCCCCTCTCTATTTTTTAAATATAATACCATCCTCTTAGAGGAAAAAATTAAAGAAATATTAGAAAATAAGTAGAATGACCAGACTATTTTTTTAGCTCTCAATTAGGCACCTAGTGTCTTTGAGGAAGATACCATTTTTTTACCTCTCACCCAACTAGAATTCTAGATGCTAGTGGTAGTTTAGGGTTTGAGTAGCATATTCAAGGAGATAATATATATGGATAGAGCCTTAAAGGATTTGAAGAAGAAGATTCAACCCAAGGAAGAAGAGTATATGCCTTAAAAATTTTCTCTTTAAAACCTTTAAATTTTATGGGCTTCGCTCCTTTTTAAAAAATTCACCTTCACTGGTCCATGAAACTAGAATTTTGGGTTCTTCCATTCATAGTTAGATTTCCCTTGAAAGTCACCAATAACTATGGATAGTAATCCACATTTATATTCTTAAAGTATTTAGCTTTATGTCTCAGTTGTATTTTACAAAGTTCAATGTTTGTGTTGTATCTTCCTCATTTTCCTGGGGTTCCTTTCTCTATTTTTGGCTAAGTCTCAGCTTCTTCTCATAGTCATTATGTGAAATATTGGTATTAATTGGAACCAAATAAGTTATTGGTTCACCTAGGATTAATACCATCTCTCCATGTAGAGATCAGATGCTCATCTAAAATAGGTTTATTTTTTTTAGAACTTCAAACAGTGCCATTGGCTGAAGAAATAATAGGTGGGACCCAATGTGTAGTTATAAATAAGAATGAA
This sequence comes from Torreya grandis, assembly GCA_037957365.1. Classification (NCBI taxonomy): domain Eukaryota; kingdom Viridiplantae; phylum Streptophyta; class Pinopsida; order Cupressales; family Taxaceae; genus Torreya; species Torreya grandis. The sequence goes on along the minus strand of JARHVA010003039.1, from coordinate 1,727,010 downwards.
AATTTTACATGTGGCACCCCCACACTAGATTTTTAAAGGAATTATCAATTTTTTTAGGAGTAGCACCAACTCACTATGTGGTATCACAATGATCCTCAAGGGTAAGGGTTTATTTACCAGAGCTTTGAATTACATAATTGGTCAATAAGGTTAAGAATGTGACCCACCATGTAGTTAAAATGAGGAAGGTGTAAAACTTCCACATGGCATCATGGTGCTTGTCTAAACCAAAACGTTTTATATCATATCTTCAATTAATGCCATTAGATGAGAGGAGTCGGTCCCCCTTTCCTAAGAACATTTCATGGGTAGTTCTAGAAGTAAACATGTGTCACCACTGTGTTTCTTCTAAGCATTTTGGGCATCATAAGGCATTCTAGTTGTGCCATATCTAGGATTTTAAAGATCAAATTCATTCATAAGTTAGATATCCTTAGTTAGATGTAATGGCCTCATCATGAGTGTCAGTGACTTATTTTAGGTGTCATTTCCTCAAGAGGCTATTATGCCTAAATAATGTAGGCTCATTTGTTTTGTGGGGGCTAGTTTAAGAATAATGTTTTTTTCCTATTATCAAAGAGCAACCATTTTTAATCATCTAGTTTTAGAATAAAAGTAACAACAATTAGCATTTTTCATTTTTTAACCTTAGAAGGTGCCCCTCATGAGTAAGATTTAATATTATATAGTGTGCCCATCGAGGCCTTTAGTATTTTGTTCTCCACCTAAAAATGAAGATGATGTGATGTTTTGTGTCAAACTAAGTGGAAATTTATTTCTATTGTTTATTTTCCTTTCTCTACCTCTGTAGTGTTGATTTTTGTTTATGTTATAGACTTTAATTCATGCATATTTTCCTTTGATAGTCTGTAATATTTAAGGATTCTAGCTACTTTATGTAATTATAGGTTAATACTTTTATATATCTTTGTGAATCATCTTAGTTAATATTTATTTTATGTTTAACTCACATTTCTACCTTACCCTTTCCCCCAAACCAGTTCAAAGACCCATCCTCTAAAATCTAAGAGGTCACTTTATAGACTACATCTGAGTCCCACATCTGTAAAGCTTCCTATAGAAGGTTGTTCAACTAAAGTGAGACTCTTAGGCATTGACAATAATATTTTGGTCATAAGAGAGGTCCTATATATTATGCTTGAAAGTATAAAATTTATTTTTAGAATTCTAAAGGCCTTGGTGATAGTAATAATATACATTAGCATCATATAATTTGGGTAGATGTCGACTCATATCAACCTCTATGGGAGGAGGGTGAGACATCAGATGATATTCTAGAAGCTACTAGAGTTAATAAGATATAGACTCAGGTAATCCTATAAATTTACACTTAGGTGCATTGGATAATGTGATTTGATTAGGTTGATGTGATACTACATTAATCATTTTGAGTTTTTCTTTTTTAGGTTATTTAAGTTTGACCATGTAGTTTAGTTTGATATGAAACTTGGTATTAGATGTAGTCAATATATTTTTTATATACTAAAGCTTATTCAGAGAAATAAGTTTCATTTCATGATTTCAAATAATATGGTATAAGTCATCAAAAGATTTATTTATTTTTTTAAATGAGCTCATGTAATGGGGCACAAATTATTTTCTTGAATATGTCTTAACATTATTTATCTACCATTGGATTTATCATTTTATCCAATATTGTTTTATATCTCAAAACATGTTCTTTAATGGATTATTTGTTTTCTTATTTGATATTTGAAATTTGAGCATAATACATATTTTCAATGATGTTGATCAACATATGTGTTAGGAACTAATCAGATAGAGGTTTGAAGGTGCTCACTGATTGGAGTGATATATCATAGAACCATCATAAATCATAGTCTTGTAGGTCCCTTCAAAATAATTGGGTCAAAATTTTAACATTAGAGGTGTATTAAAGACATGTCACATAGAAATATCAAATATTTTTTTCATGATCATCCTCACCATTACAAAATGTATACTTGGGTGAAAAAAAAATAGTTGGAAAAGTGTGAAAATATATATCAGATGCAAGAGTATTACATAACAAATACTTTTAATCAATAACATAATGTTATTTCATATAATTTTGATTAATAATATATATTAGCTTACAAAAGTTTTATAGTTTTAAAAGTTATTGCACATTTTTATTGATAAGTTTAGAAGTTTGAGAAGTCACCAAATGGGATGTAACCATGGTTTGAATTGATATAGGCATTTAAATTAGTAATTGGGTTGAAGTGTTAGTGGTTCTTATAGAGGATGTATCTATAGTAGGAATTATTATAGGGAACATTGGTGTAAACACATAACCCCTAAGACCATTAGATGTAGGAATCAATGATTTTATCAATGGGATGTTTATTAGTACATAATAAATTGTAGTATCACCTAAGTATTAACCATCACTAGCTAAGTATGCCTTATCCTTAGCATGTTTACTAATCTTGTCTCTTATAACATATATAAATGCATCAATTAAGGTTTTATTTTTATTGAGATGATTGCCTAGTGATTATTTATCTTCCATTTAAAAAAAAAAATGTGATTAACATTTTCCATTTATTATGAATGAAAATTTAATAATTTGAAACAATAATTTACAACAATAATAAATAAAAAAATAAAAAACTCTGAACCAATCTAGGGTGTGAAAATAAAATGTCAGGTTCACCAAATGTTTAATCCTAATTTTTTGAAATGTGGTGGTATAGGGTTAAGAATACATAAATAGTTCAATCACAAGGGTGATAAACTAATATATAGTAGTCCAATTAATTTCAAACATAGATAAATGAATATTTTGAATTATAGAACTGAGATATGCCAAATATAAAAAGTATTAAATTCAAAATATGTTTAAATGATTGAAATACTAAATAGATGATAGACTTAGGTTTATTATGCATAAGAAGATCTAGACTTGAAAATGTATAATGTATGTAAGATTAGTATGCCATATAAATTTTTAGATTATCAAAATCTTAATTTTCTATATGAGCACACTACCATCAAATTTGGACACTATTATCAATATTAGTGTTTGAATATGATGCATGTGGTGAGTACAAAATAATGAAGGGATCAAGATGCAACAAACTTAAATTTCATTGTTTTGTTTCCACATTTATGCTTATGTATTTATATCTAAGATATACTTTATCTCTCCTCATTTATTGATCAACCCCTATCTATTCACCCTTTTTCACCTCTGTAATGATGTGCTAAAAATGGGTTAGTGGGATCATGGTTTCAAGATGATCCAAGAGACCCCTCTATAAATGGGCATTTACTACATATAAAATAATCTAATAAGGACCTTATAATTATGTATTTATACCATATGTGTGGGAAAATGTGTGCACACAGGTGAAATATAATATTTTAAGATGCATGTAGTGGTATGGATTTTAATTTAACAAATATCACTCATGCGATATTATTTGAATTATTTATACCTATAATATGATTGATCCTAAGCTTGATATGAAAAAAGGAACAAATAGGTAATAATATCCTTGTTGTGCAATTGATTTATTTAGCTTTATTAGGTGCTTTCTTATTATTTTCTAGATGCAAAAATGAGAAGGCTTAAACTTGTACTTATACCACACCTTTTTAAAATATCTTAAGTAGGGTTCAATAAGGAAAATAATTTGACCCATAGGTTCTATATCATTTTAAATTTAAAATACCTTTCGAAAATAGATAATAGATAAGGATCTTAACACTATTATCAATGGTAGTATCCCTTTATATCCAATAGTGTCCAAAAGAATAGAAAAAAGGTATGGATATGAAATTTATAGTGAATTCTTTTTATTAATTTTTAATATTTTTTCATTATAGGAGACCTAGATCATCAATATGATATGGATTAGACTAAGATACAATCATTTAGGTATAGAGAGATGGTTAATGTGATGATTTTGGTAGTAGGGAGGTATAAAATTGAAGGCTAGATCCCTGGTTGATATTTTTAAAATATACAAGACTAAGATTCTATAAATATTTAGTTTTAGTATCCTAGAATATATCCCTACACAATACAACCTTTAGTTTTTATTTTTATAAAATAAAATTATTCAAATTTATCATATATTTATCCAAAAATAAGATCTAATGGAATGCAACCACACCTTAAATTTTAACCTCATCCACTAAATGTATCATAAGATGTAATTATAAAAATTTCATATGAAACTTATCCAATATTCACACAATATTATCTCTATCTATATGATACCTTAATTTATCACCACATAAATATATTTGGATGTGATCTAGTCTAAGAAATTAAATGATATCAAAATGACTTAGGGGAATCTATATTTATAAAAATATGAAAAAAATAATGGACTAAATCATAGTCTCAAGGGAAGCACTTATTTTTCATGTTTCTCTCTTTAAAATATCCTCTAGCTTCCAAGGTATGGATTTTAATTATTTTTGTGTGTTACTAATAGATAAATAAAATTTTCTAAATACATGAATTAGGTCTTAAAAATGATAAATCAAAATAAATTTCAAAATATTAAATCTTAGATAATATTTATTTTCCTTTCATACAAATTTTAATTTTGGGATGTCTCGTGTATCATATTTTCCTATTTATCATGCTAATGATAATAACCCATTTGAATGGATTTTGGATTTAATGGTATAATTAATAAAAAAACATTGAGACTGATTCATATTGTATAATTTATATCCAAATTAAGTACACCTCAATGTAATATGAGAGTATTATTGATTTATTAAAATTAACTATTTATGGAAATAACATAAGATATGGTACTTAGGTTTTATATGTCCTAATATGGTGTGATAGTGTAAAATTATCAAGTTGGATCTATAGGGGATTTATTTTGACTTAGAATAGGAAACAAATTATAAAACTTAATTGAAAAAATTTGTATCTCTTAGATGCTTGTGGTAGCTGGAAACATTTTTGTTCTAACAAATTCATCTAGGATACCAACAATCATTTTTGATAGTTTGGATAATTTCATATATATCTACAAGTGGATCCTATGAATTCATATATCTTTAGACCTACATGATTAACTCTATTTTCCTTTCCTTTACATCAAAACCCTATCTTACACTATTAAAACCAATGTGTTCTAGAAAAAGTGTTAGAAAATATGGGTTGAGCTGACCTCAACCCCCTCATCTCAATAAGTGGATAAAAAATACTTATGTTCCAATAGTTTAAAGAGGGATAAAACATAATGAAGTTCTCCCACCTAGATATATGTGCAATCATTGTAATATTAGCATGTTTTGTGATCTTCTGTGTGATTTAAACACTTAATAACTTGTGATGCTCATCTTGTAATGGCATTCAAACCTGTTTTATGGTCTTCCCCTTTGAGTGGTTTCCCATTTATAATCTTTTTGGAAGTTAATATTAATGTGTAGGATGATATATTTTCTCTTGATAAGTTATAGATACCTAATAATTAGGAATAAGCTTAGGATTTACATGCTTATATAGTTGAATATTTGTGTAATTTTCATCCAAACAGACATGTGAAATGTATAATTTTACCCAAAGGAAGTATTTTAATTTTTATTAATTAAGGTTAAGGGGAATGATGATTATTACATCTAGGTAAAATGACTCCATTAAACATATTTGTTTGATTTTGGTAAGAGGTGTACAAAAATTAAAAAATAATGATATAAGATTAGGAGTTAATATATATGAACTGATAAACTATTCAGGTAGATATTAGGGATATATTGTGTATGCATAATGGAAAATTGGGAAATTTAGGCTCATAAATAGGTGAATTAATATGAGAGAATATGAGAAATACTCAAATTTTTACACATAAGTGATCTATACTAAGTCTTGGTCAAATTGATATTATCAAGCATTTTATAAAATAGTGAGTGTCATCATTCCAATTTTTTTATTAAATTAATTAAATGATAGATTAAATTATAGATTAAGATACATTAGTATAAATATGGTGGGTGTTTTCAAATAAATGTTGAGTGTTGTGCTTGCTCCATAAAAAAATTGAAATGAAACTTGTACAAATTAGTGTCAATTTAAGAAATAAAATTTGAAGTAAAACATTCAAAATATTTAAAATTGAAACAAAAAGGAAACATTTGACATGTATGTATGTAAAAAAAATTTACTTCTAGAGATAATCAAGAATGGGGTGATTATGCCTCATGGAGATACTAGTGTTAAAACCATGGGCTGACATGAATATTCCCCAACCATAATTATATATTGAGAAGTGTTTAGAAATTAATTAGCAAATAACCTCAACCATAAAAATAATTATATTATTATGATACTTGGATGTTCCATGGGTTATAATATATCTTATTACAACCTCAATATCTGAGTAAGTTTCCTAAATCAACTATTATATATATATAGACACACACACACACACACACACACAAAATTCAATTTGAGAAATTTTTGATTATAGATAAGTTGAACCTAAGTAAATAATTTTATACAATATTTCACATTTACCTTGCATATGCCCCAAACCTAATAACATGTCTAATTTGATTCATATAATTTGTGATAAAATGTCATATGCCTCTCATATATGATAAATTATCAAATTTCAATCATGAAATATGTGTAATAGCATCATAAAATATATAAAATATCATTCATAATATTCTATAATATCTAGCACATTCCCCTAATCTATTTCAAATTAGTAAGTATGTGTAAATTTGTGTCAATATAAAATAAATTGTGCCCAAAATCAAATTTTTTTATGTCCAAAATCTCAATATATCAATAAAATTTGAATATATCCATGAAAAAAATAAATATATCTATGTAAAGGACTTATTCTATAAGACAACCCACTATTTATTCCCCACTTTTTGGTGACAAATGTAGCCTAAGAATTATTCATCTCCAATAAAAAGTTATATGCACCATGTTATTTACAAAAATATGTAATCATGTAAATCATGTTCTCACATGTTTAATTTTTTTCATAATACTAATATTATATCCTCTAAACATATATTAAACATGTATCCTAATGAATGTAAGTATATTATCGATATAGATATATTAATGAGACACATAATGAAGATTCAAAATAGAATGAGCATAAGAACATTGAGTAATAACTATATATAAGATGCATGATATGTATCATTTCATCACGCATGACACTAATAATGTGTGATATGGATTATGACATCACAATATCAATATAAAATCCTATATATATATCTATAAAATCACATAGAGTGACACACACTATCATGGTTATGACACACAATAAAAGAAACACACATTCTAACACACAATGTTAAACAAAGTAAAGACTCAAAAAAAGATCAATGTCACACATAATAAGATCCATGAATAAACAAAGTCACATAATGAACACATAAAGTAAGATCCATACAAATAAAGATTCACACAAGGAATAATCAATGTCATTCAAAATCATATAAAGAGAGTCTAATAAATAAAGAGTCACACAATGTAATACACACTCAAGGATCACACCATGTATTATGAAACAACAAAACTGATGCATAGTATAAGCAAGGTTAATCTACACAATTAATGTATGTCATCATTGAATATATTAAAATATAATATCAAAATAAATAACACTCCAAGTAGTATATGCAAGTATAATCTATGTGTAATCATTATAAAATGGTTCAATATGATCTGTGAAATAGTCCTATAAATATGTAACCTATGTAAAATGTATGAAGATACCCCTAGTTAGATAATTTTCCCAATGTAGGAATAATATCATTTGGGTATAATAATGTCTTGCATTTGAATTTACATGCCATACATAACATTTATGTCCTATATCTCATTCGTCTATACCATGAAACACATATTCATATATAACTAGATATGTAATATACCATATGTGATATATCATAAAATAAAGCATGTAAATATGCAATAAATGTCATACATAGGTCCTAGTTTCTACTTTATTTTTATCTTTTACATTTTTTAAATTTTATGTACATGTAAATATTCAAAAAAGGACAAGTGTAAATACTTATTAAGGGAATAATAGAATGGATCCAAGTAATTTATAGCATATTCTAAGTCATAGTGTGCACCAAGTGAATCATCATTTAAATTTGTAAGAAGTGAAGGCCATAAATATACCCCCATCCTATATGTAAATAATAGAACCTTATCTCAAAATAATGTGTATATAAATAGGATGCATTCCCCCAATGGGAAAAAACTAGTGTGTATGCTCATGTAATATTTAGACATAAATGTGTGCAATCATGTAAGCATAATTTTGACCATGACATGTATAGATAGTCAAATATACAAGTGAGAAATTAGTATGCCAAAAATAATTTGTAATTGGATGAAGATTTTATGAAGGATGCATCATCATAGGATGTTTGGATCATGATAAAAAATAAAAATTAAATGGCAAAGTGAAACAAAGATAGGGGTTAGAATAATGATCATTGCATAATAATTTGTACATGTCAAGATATAAAAATAGGGGAAATGAGTAATCAAGAAAGCATTAATAAGATATGTATGATATATTAGGTTATATCTAACCATCCCATTAATATTGTATTCATACTTATATCTTGTATCATATATGATGTAGTCTCCAAGTGTATCAATATAATCATCTATTACTTTAGACTCATCATCCTAGTCACTTACTATAGTTTTAGTAGGATATTTATAACCATTTTCCAAATTTTTTAATTGTATCATTATATTTAGTTTTCTCTATAAATTGGCATGAATTTTTTTTCCTTTCATTTTATGGCATTGAATGAGATAAATTGATTTGGAAAGTCATTCTAGAGAACTATGTGTGCTAAATGGATATTATTCACACACTTGCTTATGAGTAATGATATAATGTAGCTCATAAGTGAATATTGTTTATTCACATATATGATTAATATATTATGAATATTTTCATCTAAATTACATATACTTGATACATTTATATCTATGGACAATTAATGAATAATAATTTCTTTAGTTTATTTATATTATTACTCTTTTTGTGAAGCACTTTTTATTTTCTAAATTCTTTGATGTTTACTTTGATTTGGTATCCATATTTTTTTATTTTGAGATTTAACTACGATTTTAATAAGAATCCTCTTTTCAAAATTTATCTCTCTTTGGTATGTGAACAAATCACCTTAGAATTTAAATGAAATTATGATATTAATTATATCTATTTTTTATTCTATTTATTTTTTAAATGATTTTAAAGGTATTGAATTTAAGTTGAAGACTTACCTTGATATATAATAATTTTTATATTGTTTTAGGTTGAATAAAAATTGGTATAGTAATATTCCCTATTACATCCCCATACTTGTTAATATGATTGTAGAAAAAAAAAATTGGTCATAGTTACTTGATAATGTTAATTCTTAAAATATTCCTAACAATGTGTCTTACATCAAATTACATGAATCTTATTCCACATTAATATAATAAATGTGTCTCTATGTTTGATTGACCATTTGTTTTTTATTATCATTACACATAAATCTCAATTCAAAATGCCTCAATCTAGTTAAAATCGTCTTCAGACTTATTGTATTCAACATACCCCATATCAAAATTTTGTAAATAATGACCTATTATAGACAAATTTTTCACTTTTGGGGAGCATTATTTAGGCTCTCCCTAGCTAAGCTACACAATGGGAACAACCCCAGACTATGGGTATCCTATATTGGGGTTGAACCTCTGGATAAGGATCAATTTCTCTTGATAGATCACCTAAACTAATGAGTTTCTTGAAAAAGTGTTAGATAGGGGAAATAGGGTTAATAAGGAAGCTAAAAGGTGATGAACCAAATTAAATGATAACCATATAATCATGAAACATAAACTAAATAATCATAATATAATGCTAGCTCACACAATATCACAATCTAGCTAATTGCATAAGTGTTTCATGAACTAGGTTCACCAAGAAATTAAGGAAGCAAAGAGGAATTTTAAGACTCAAACCAAAATTAAATTAATAGAAGAAAGAAAAAACTTATATACCTAAAACTAGTTTTAAAACACCTAAAAACAAGAAATAAATAAGGACAATGAACACATAAGATTCTTATTCATAATGACATCATGCACAAGCTTGATAAACACAATTTAGAGGCAAGAAATAGGTAAAGAAAGTATTTATTTCTTCAAGAAGTCTTTCATAAAAATTTTGATAGGGTTTCACCTTATTAATTGAGAGTCTCTTTTTCTTCAAAATTAGAGAGTCCTTGTGAGAATCAAAAAATTTGAGAGAGCCCTATAATGGGAAAGAAAAATAAGAGACATAGGAGAAAAAGGGGGAGAGAGAAAATAAACACATCATCAAAATTAATTAATGATCTACCACTATACTTTAATGAATCCTAAACCAAATTTTTATCAAATCAAGACTATTTCTCCATTGAAAAATTAACCTTTATTTGTCCCAATAGCCCCTAAACCCTCTCATTAGTTGATAAATATACTAAAAGATAAGAATTTGTTTACAATGCTGAGTCATGATCCATTATGAAGTATAAAAATATTTAAATCCATTTGAAATTCTATTGAATTATCTAACTACAACCTTTAACTATAAAATCTATCCCTCAGAACCTTATGCCACTTTCTACTTGACTCACTTATAAAGACAAAATCCTCATATCTTTAGACCTGATAGAGCCATGACTATGCCTATTTTGGGTAGTTGTAGGTAACTGTTTATCAAGGTTATGACTACGTCAAATGATGAAACACTCTTCCATAATCACACACCTACCCCTAATTCAAATTATAAGTATATGTCTTACTATAGATGAAAACCAATCCCATTTATTGGTTTTCCTATAGTCTTAATATCAATGAAAATCCATTATGTGTTTGATCTCATCACAATAGCTAATTATCAATATTTGATTTTTATTAGGCCCTAAAATACATATTCTACCTCTATTTGTGGTTCTTATTTTATTTTATCCTAAAATATCCATTCTAGTTAAACCAAGATTGTATTTGATCTTGGTTCTATGCATTCACCTACATGGGTTCACAAAACTCTTTGATCTGACATGTCTACCTATGTGGCATACTTGCCACAGTATTTATCATATTTAAAAATATGATTGTTTGTTGATTTTTAAATGTGTCCTTAATTTTTGCATTCTATGACTTGATCAAATCGTATCTATTGATTTATTTGAAAGTATCCTTGCTCTAATCTTCATCATTATCATTGATCTATGATCTGTAATCTAGATTGTACCATTTTTTAGCCTCACATTTATCCTAAAGATCCTACTATAAATTTTATCTATTTTACATGATTACATCATGTCATAACCTTACATTTAATATAGATCATTGAATTTTTAACCCTACACATATCATTAATTTCCTTAGCATGATTGAATTCATACTATTTATCTTGGTGTGCTTGATCGAACCTGGATTATTCATCTTTTAACTCGCCATGATCTTGTCACTTGTTGACCCCATGTTTATCCTTAGGATCCTCTAACTTGTTAAGCTTATGATCACCATTTTTCTTCAATTTCATGATTTAATGTGTACCATTAATCTTCATGGTCCCAGTGACTCTAGATTTTAACTATGTACCATTGATCTATGATCCACTCAATAAAGATTTTGACACTTTTCAGTTTCATGTTTATTATTAGGATCCTTTGAATATTTTGAGTTAAAAATTATATTTCTCATGGTTTTAATGTGATATTTTCATGCACATCTAACTTTTCTAGTTTAACTTTTAAGGCTTATATCTTGAGATAGACAACTCATTAAGATGACAAATTTGTACAGAACATTGAATGCATGTAAAGCATCATCTCCATGTGATATTTTTGCCTTGATCAACCTCCTAATTATACTTATCAAATGTTTAAATATACTAACTTATTCATTCTCGTGTGATGTGTTATGATGGTCTAACTTATCTAGGCTTATGAAAGTCATTTTTATTTGATCCTTCAAGGCTCTGATAAAGTAATGAGACTTTGAAAAAAATTGCTTCATGATCTTGAATGATTTGAACACCATGGATACCTACTAGAAACAATTTTCTTACAATTTTAGGCCTACTTTTATACTAATGGATCATTCCATCAACAATAAGTCTGCTTAGTTTCTTACTACATGCCAAGACCTCCAGAATACTTCACTATATCTAGATAAAGTTTTCTATGTAGGACAAATTTGGCCAACATTTTTGGTGAGATCCTAGGATTTCATGTATGCTATGCAAGAGACTAGTATCCTTAGCCTATCCATTAGTCATGGAGTCTCAAATCTTCTCTCTCATCTAATATGAAACTAATATAATACTTCCCCTTTATAAAACCTTCTCTTGAAGCAAAAAGATAATAAGAAAAAAATAAACATTGTGCCCAAGGTACTTATGGAAAGGAAACACACAACTAAAATAAATGTGCACATGGCACTTAGATGAAAACATGAAATGTAATCTAATATGTACAATATTATACAATGGATGAAAACTCTATTAATAATAAGGCTTTAAAAGATTCCATTGATAGGTATGGGTAATACCTCATCATCTAGTTGGGAAAGCTCAAAAGCATTATGTTGTTTACAACCTTGGATCAAATAAGTACCAATCCACAAGCTATCAAAATTGGTATGATTACATGGCTTAGACTTATTTGAATCTCATTTTAGGACTAGGTCCCCTTATTTAAAGTCCCTTGCTATGGCTCTCTTGTCAAAGGCTTTCTTTACTTCAGCTTGATGTGACTCTAGTGTCTTTATTGCAAGGTCCCTATTTTCTTCAAGATCCATGAGCTTTGCCATCCTCATGCTCATAAGTTCACTCTCCATCAATTTTAGCTTGTGGGTTAACTCCAAGGTAGGTAGTTCAAGAGAGATGGGTAATTTGGCTTCCCTCTCATATGAAATAACATATGGTGAGCCACCAATAACAACTTTGGGAATCAATCTATCAGCCCATAGGGCTATCCTTAGCTTTGTGTCCCATACTCTCTAGTTTTATTCCATGATCCTCTTGATAATCCTTTTCAAGTTTTTATTTATTGACACTACCAACCCATTTTATTGGGGGTAATAGTTTGACGATGTGCTAAGGTAGATGACCAGCTAAAGTGCATATTCACTTATTCTCATACAAATAAATTCTAAAGCATCATCTTAAATTATTTTGGTTGGTAAATTAAACCTAGTGATGATGTTATCATAGAAGTCCAATACTACTATTTCATTAGCTTATTTCAAGGCAATTGCTTTCACACACCTAGTAAAGTAGTCAATAGTAGTGAGAATCCACTTGTGTCCTCCATTAGAAGGTGGATTGATCATTCTGCTAAAGTTCAAACCCCACTACATGAAGGGCTACTCCACTTGAATTGGGTTGAGAGGAAGTGTTTCCAATATTTGTTTACCTGTAAAGAGAGAAAAATTTTGATATTTTATAACCCATACATAGGCATCCTTGAAGAGGTTGGACCAGTAATAACTAGCTCTCATCACTTTTACTATTATATTCCTTGGATCAAAGTGGCATCCTATAGGTCTATCATGGAATTTATCTAAGAGCTTTGTCACTTGATTATCATAAATGCATCTAATAAGCACCCAATTGGTGTCTTTTTTTAATAAAACCCCATCAACCAATGCATAAGGAATGGACTAAAGTCTAAAATACCTTCTTTTCGCTTTGTATATTCCTTGTGGGCATTAATTTTTTATTAAGAAATGTGTCATGTCTTAGAGCCAACTAGTATGAGATGGAGGTACATATGTTTGTGAGTTGTCTTGTGTCATGAAGATAAATTATTTATCTTCTTATATGTCATCAATCATATGCTCACATAAAAATTTTACTCTCACTAGATTAGTGATCTTGATCTCCATGTCATACTTCATGACTTTCGTAATATAGCCAAGTTTCTTTTCATTCATGTCTTTGATAAAAAGGAAGTCCTTCAACCTAGAATAAAACACCATAAGATAGATCCTAATATTGGAGAATGATGTTCTAAACTTTTGGCAGCTTCTCAAAACTATAAGAACTTACTTTTATAAAATAGGGAACCTTACCTCATATTCCTCAAGCCCTTGACTAAAAAGACAATTGGCTGCTCAAGGCTACTCAAGTCTTTCAACATTATTTTGCATCATAATGGTTGATATATTGTCAACATTATAAAAGGTATATAATATGAAACACATTGAGAAGTTAGGATTCATGAGTGAGGGTGATTGGGTAATGGCTTACTTGATATCCTCAAATGTTTCTTTACCTTCATTTGACTAAGTGAAAACTTGGTTCTTCTTTATCATGGTAGTGATAGGTTTGACCAAGTTTTCAAAACTAGGTATAATCCTTCTCACAAAGTTTATTTTCCTAAGGAAACTCTAGAGTCCCTTATGGTGCTTGGGTAAAGATAAGGTTGAAATGGCACTTATTCTATCAAGGTTTATGGCCAATTCTTGCTTTGAGATAACATGCCCCAATATTTTTCCTTCATAAAAATTAAACACAAATATATTGGGATTCAAAGAGATCCCACACTCTTTGCATCTATCAAAGATCAATCTTAGGTGATTTCAATTCTCACTAGCTTTCTTAGAGAAAACTATGATGTCATCCAAGTAGATTAACACCATTTGATTCAACAATCCTTATAGATCCATGTCCATTACTCTTTAACAGGTAGCTCTAGAATTTGACAAGACAAAAGGCATCTTCTAATAAGCATATGTGCCCCACTTTGTGGGGAATGTAGTCTTATATTGATCTTCTTCTTTTACTAACATCTAGTTATATCCTGAATATCCATCTAAAAGAGAGAAACATTTTAAACCTAAAACTATTTTAAGAAGTTTTTTGACGGATGGTAAGGGGTAGTGATCTTTCAAGGAGACCATATTTACGTTGATAAATTCAATACACAATCTGATCTACCCATTCTTCTTCCTTATAGAAACTAAGTTGGCTACCCATAAGAAGTGCTTTATGGGAAAGATGATATTAGATTAAATCAATTAGGTTAGTTTTTTCCTTATAATCTATTCATTTTGGGTCTAATAGTCCTTTGATTCTATCTGACAGGGTTGTCTTAACCCTCTAATTTTATAGTGTGTTAGTCTATATTGGGATAAAATCCTCTCAGGTCACTATATTCCCAAGTAAAGATGTCTGTATATTCTTTCAAAATCTCCATAAAATCATGCCTTTTGGCCTTAATGATTACCTTTCCTAGCTTTAGGATCTTATCTTCAAGGATAAGGACTATTTCATAATTCTCTTCATTGGTTGATATTATTTCTTTGTATTTCCTTATACGATCTCCCTCATGGAAAAGACCTTTAAGGGTAACCATCCCATTAGGAAGCTTGTTATTTCTTAGTTGGATAATTTTCTCCTCATACTAAAATTGAAATTTAACTTAGTTTATTGAAGATAACTCTGCTTTCTACTACAATAAATAAGCAATCTCATTATCACTATCAAATACATACCAATGGCATTCATTTTATAGCATGCATGGTCTCACTACCACTTTAACATGTGGCCACACATTGGATTTTTTTAATTTGTTTGGGAGGTCAAACTAAGCTCCCACATATTCTAACCTATAAACATGTCGGTTTTGGTTATTTGGAATTTCATGGATGTTGAAGGCTTCAAAATCCTCAATAATGTTCCACACTCTATTTTTTTAAGATATCAAGGGATTCTTTATGATGTTATAGCCTTTGACTTGATGTAAAATCAGCTCACTATCCCCATATGCTTGTAGCTACTTAATTCCTCTCTTACTTGGCCACATAAGGCCATAGATAAGACCTTCATACTCTAATACATTTCAAGATCAATTGAATTAGAACATGTAAGAAGATAAATACTTATCATTAGAGGGGGACACTAACATTTCTCCTACACCTATTCCCTATTTTCTCCTTGAACCACCAAAAATTTACTTTCCACAAACCACTAGAATATTCTTATGGTCTAGTGAGGGATGGCATGGATCCAATATCATCATGTAAGTAATATACTCCCATGTACATTTATTAAATACCTTGCAAAGGGTCAATTAACTTATTATCACTCCATAACTCATACAAAAACATATCAGGGATCTCTTTAGGGTGAACTTTTAGTTCTTGACCAACCAGGTGTTTGACTTCATCTAGGATGGTGTAGTTAATGTTTGACTATTAGGACCATAGGGTTCTATGTGGAATTATGCAATAGGTTCATCTTTGATGGACACATTTTTCTCATTCATTATTCTAAAATCCATGTAGGACCAATACGCTTCTAGATAACCTCCAATTTTGGCTATGAAATCTCTATATAAACATATACCAAAATAAGGAGGCAAAACTATAATCAATACATCCTGAGCTACTAAAAGACTAGACATGCATGTAGGGTGAATTTTATCCCTCTGATAATACCAATTGGTTTGGTGGAATATCCATCAAGATATAAAAATCCTATAGATTAGGGCTCATATTTCAAGCCAAGTTGATCTACTTCTAAATTTAGAATCATTACAGTGTTTGATCCATTATCTACCATGCAATTATGTACTATGGAGTCACAAATGATCAAATAAATGTATAAGGGAGGATGTTTGACCAACTTATTTGATTTCCCTTCATTAGGTCTTGTTGACCAATTTTTGCCCACTGGAAAAATTTTGGTCACCTTCTTCCCTTCCTATTCATCCCAGTCATTTTTGGGTTGCACAATTCAATGCCAGTGGTTCTTAGATTATTTTCGTCATTTGGTTCAACTGGTTGGTTTATCAGCTTGTATTTTATCTTTTTCAAGTTTGGGCCTGGTTCATTGGTTCATCCTGATTCATCTTAGTTCAGCATCTCAGTTTAACTTGGTTGAACCAAAATTTTGGTTCAACGAGCTTGGTTCAAGTCAAAAGGTTCACCACTCAGTTCAAGCACCTCAGTTCAATATGCATTAAACCTTTGTACCATTGAACCATTGAAACAAAAAAATTGGTTCAACGGGCTGGGTTCAATGTACTTGGTTCATTGGTGCACATGGTTGCATAAGGTAGGTGAAAAGGCAAAAGGGCTAGGTCACTTAAAACAACAAAGCAAAGGCAGGGGTTTCAAGTTCAGGCTCAGCTTTTAATAAAAGCAAAGCACAAATGAATTTCTATTTTTGTCCATGGAAAAACATCTGCAGACAAAAGTCTATGGGGACTTATAAAGGCCCTATTGACCAGCCCAAGTAAATGGCACCCACTGAAGGCCCCCAAAAGGGTAGATGCCCTTGTGGGGGACTCTCGGCCCAAGCAAACAGGACCTGACAGTTCAAATCCATAGGACCCATCAAAATAACAAAGGCAGAGGAGATGCTTGGGAGGGTGCTACGGAAAGAGCAGGCTGCAAAGGAGTTAGACAAGTCCATGGAAACATTCAAAGACCCGAGAGACCATCCATAGGACCCAATGAAATGACAAGGTAGAGGAGTAGGCCGCGAAAAAGAAAAGGAAGGCCATAGAGAAGCCAATAGGGATGAGGACGTCTTATGTGGACATCAAGTTTACAAATGGAAGATAGCCATTTGTTTTAAAAGACAAAAGGGAGCGCTAACCAAAAGGAGATCAAAACACAGTGACCCACTAGAAAGTTTGCCCAAGGGGCCGAATGAGCCAGTTAAGACAGAATGGAGAAAAGTCAAGCGACAAGCATGGTTCTAGCAGGCCTCTTCTAGAAGGATGACATCAACAATAGTGTTTCTTCTTCCCAATAGTAGTTTGTTTACCTGTATCTTTCTCCCTTTTCATCCCCCCCAATTTATATAGCTGCATACATATCTATACCTGTATGTATTTGCACTTGATAAAACAAACATGATACATCAAAGGGAGCTATCCCTTATCTAGAGACTCTCATCTCCTACTTCACCATCCCATAGGCAAGAGAGGAGTTTCCATGTTGTGAGGAGAAGGCAGGAGCTTATTTTCTTGCCACTAGGTGTAATTTCCTACATCAACAGGTCCTTTGGTTGCATTGGTGAGAACCATATTTTCTTTACTTGGTTATTTGTCTGAGACATTGATCTTTGCCAATCCTTATTGAAGGATATATACCTAACTAGGCATAAGTAACATGTCCCACATTGGCACACTCATATTGTATTTTTTCATTTATTCAATAATATTTATGGGTAATCCACCAACTTTTGCTTGTACTTTGGGAGCCACAACTATACTTTGAACTTCTGAGTTTTGGGGTACAAAGACATTACCTTGATTCTAAGTATTTATAGCTATTAAAACATTTGGAGTAGTAGTAGGTTCATTTAGTTTTGATAGTAAAGGATTAATGGTATGAATATATTTTATTACCTCTTATTTACCATCAATATTCCTTATTTTGATTCTCGTATTAGTTACCACTAGAATGTATGCTTGGCTAGAACTAGAATGTTGATTAGATGTATAACATTATTCTTGCTCATAGCTAACCATTATAACATCTAACTAGTTTGGTCTTTTATTGTGCCATTGATCTTGTTGAGGCTCTTCTAGTTTTTTCATCATAGGTAACTCTACACTTTGAGCAATAAGAGCTTGATTGTAGCCATAATTACCACCTTGATTCCATTTTTCATTAAAATCCTTATTGAACTCAACATTTGGGATAATGGATTGAAAAAAAGATTTATTTAAAGGTATGGTAATATTAAATTCTTAATCAATGTTTTTCTAAGTATGGACCAAAGTAGTAGAGGTGATTACAATATTTGATCTATAGTTGTTATGCCTAGCATAGTTATGCTACCCTTGACCCTAATCTTATCCTTGGAAATTTATTTTGTAGGGTGGCCTATTTTATCAATAAGACTACTATTGAGGCTGATATGAAGCTTAATAAGGTCCATTGAATTAGGTTTTCTACCTCTTCACATTCATTAATTCATTTCCAAAGGATTGACACATACTCGTAATCTCTTGGAAATACTTATTTTCTTGGGAGTCACTAGATTAACTAGTTGAAGCATTTTCCTACTTTGGCATAGGTATGGAAATAAGTTTTGGAATAGGAAGAATGGTAGTAATGGGAGGAATATTGATAGGGGGTGGTTAATTATTAGGATATAAGGTCATTAGTGGTTTAGGTATAAGCTGACTAAATTTTAGTAGACAATTATCTCCCCTACTTGCAACCTTGTAAGCATTTGGTAGTGTGTTTCCTCCCATAGACTAAATCATTACTGCAATATCATTATTAAGGGCCTTCAAGTAGTAAAGGAAATTAATGTTGGGAGTAGGCCTGATAGAGACTAGGATTCTACCAAATGTCTTTTGAAACCTTTTATTGAAGTCTTGCATCAATTTATGAGGATCCCTATTGATTGTGGTTAGTTTCTCTACAAGTGACAAATGGTCACTTTTATCTTCAAATATTTTACACAATATATCTCCCAATTGATCCCATGATGTGATGTAATTAGTAGTAAGGTTTATATGCAAGTCTAAGGCTTTACCCTTGAAAGAGGTATACAATATCTGAATAGCCATATTTTCCTTAGTTATGTCATGAATATTGTAAAAGTTGGCTATGTCTCTAAGGTGTTCAGAAGGGGTTGTAGATTGGTATCCTATGAATTAAGGGACACTTTTAAGGGCTACTACTAGGATAAGGTCATAATGATAGAGATCTAAAGGACTTTGGCCATTGAAATCCATAAAAGGAAAAACTCTAGGGGATATCATGGTAGTGAAGGGAGTTAACAAAGATATTGTAGCAAAAGTATATTTTGAAATTAGTTTAAGAGGAAAGATTCCTTTAAATGGATGAGTATTAGAAAATATTAACCTTTTTATTGCGTTTAAAGGTAATTTAAAAAATTTAAAAGGAATACATCTAAAATTTGATCTTCTAATAACCTTTCGCATGAAAAATAGCTATTGCTATGCACTCGATTATTGAGTGTTACTTAAAGTCACTGGGTACTATTGTATGAAGCTATAACTACTACAAATTAGTCAAACCAACATTAGACTTATACAATTATTTTTGAATGTGTGTCGCACTCGGCATGCCAAAAATTATTGTAGACAAATTTTTCACCCTTGGGGAGGGTTATTTATGATATCCACAAAAAATATACATAGTGGGAATAACCCCAAGTTTTGGTTATCTTGTATTGGGTTTGAACCTTCGTAAAAGGTCAGCTTCTTCTTGATGGATCACCTAGACTAATGAATTCCTTAATAAAGGGTTAGAAATGGGAAATATGATTACTAAGGAATCTAAAAGGTGATGTACCAAATTAAATGAGAACTCATATAATCATGAAACATACACTGAAGAAGCATAATAAAATGCTATCTCACACCATATCATAATCTAGCTAGTATGCATAAGTGTTTCATGAAATAGGTTCACCAAGAAATTAAGGAAGCAAAGAGTAATTATGAGACTCACACCGAGAAAAAATTAATTACATAAAGAACACAAGTCTATACCTTCAACTAGTTTGAGAAAACCTAAAAATAGGCAAGAAAAAAAGACAACGGACACATAAGATTATCCTTCACAATGCCATCATGAACAAGCTTGATAAAATTAGTTTAGAGGCAATAGATGGGTAAAGAAAGTCTTTATTTATTCAAGATGTCTTTCATACAAATTTTGATAGGGTTTAGCCTTATCAAATGATTTTTTTTCTTCAAAATTAGAGAATCTTATGATAATCAAAAAATCCAAGAAATCCCTACAATGGGAAAGAAAAATAGGAGACATAGGACAAAAAGTGGGGAGAGAGAGAAGGATCATGTCATTATAATTCATTTATGATCTTCCACTACCCTTTAATGAATCCTTAACCACATTATGATCAAATCAGTACTATTTCTCCACTAACAAATTAACCTTCATTTGTGCTAATAGCCCCCAAACCCTCTCATTGGTTATGAAGAACACTAGAAGACAATAATTTGATTGGAATTTTGATTCATGGTCCATCAAGAAGGAGAAAAATATTTAAATCCCTATGAAAGTGTATTAAATGCTCCAAATATAATATTTAACCACTAAATGTATCCCTTGGAATCCTATTCCACTTTCCACTTGACTTTATTGTAAGGACAAAATCCTCGTATCTTTAGACCTGATAGAGTCATGACTATGCCTAATTTGAGAGGTTTTAGGTACCGATTTATTAGGGATATGATTATTTTAAAGGATGAAACACTTCTCCATAATCACACACCTACCCCTACTTCAAATTTTATGTATAGGTATTGTTATAGATGAAAACCAGTCTCATTTATTAGTTTTCCTATAGTCCTAATATCATTGAAAACCCACCAGGTGCTTGATCTCATCCTAATAGCTAATTCCCAACCTTTGATCTGTATTAGGCCCTAAAAGACCTATTTTTCCACTATTGAGATTTAATAGTGATATTTGATCCTTAAATATCCACTCTAGTTCAACCTAGATCGTATTTGATCTTGATTATATGCATTCACCAACTTGGGTTCACAAGACCCATTGATTTAGCATGTCTACATATATGTCATACTCACCACACTATTTATAATATTTAAAAATATGATTTTTTTGTTGATTTGGACACATTTCCTTACTTTCTTCGTTTTTCAACTTTATAAACTCATCTATGTCAATTTCATTGGAAGTATCCTAGCTCTGATCTTTGTCATTACCATTAATCTATGACCTAGATTCTATATTGTGCCAATTTTCATCCCCATATTTATCCTCAAGATACTAATATCAATTTTATCAAGTTTATGTTTTTTCACCATGTGGTGGCCTCAAATTTAATCTATCTCATTGACTTTTTGATCATATGTGCATCATCAATTTCCTTGACATGATTAAACACGTGCCATCAATCTTGATGTGCTTGATTAAACATACACAATTAATGTTTTAACTCAATGTGATATTTCCACTTATAAACCTTGCATTTATCTTTATGATCCTCTTACTTGTTGACCTTATGCTCACCATTAATCTTCAATTATATAATTGAATGTGTATTGTTGATCTTCATGGTCCTAATGACTCAAGATTGTATCTATGTGCCATCGATCTATGGTCCACTCAATCAATATTTTGAAACTTTTTAATTATACATTTATTCTCAATACCTCTTGAAGCTTTTGAATTCAAAAAGTTACTTCATGTGTTTTAACTTGACGTCCATGTGCACATCTCACTTTGCAAGTTCAACATTGAAGGCTTATATCTTGAGATAGATAACTCATCAAGATTCCAAATTTTTAGTGAATATTCATACAATGAAAATAATCATCTTCATCTTATAATTTTTCTTTGATTAACCTCTCAAGGATACCTATTAGATGTGTAACAATACTAAAATGTTCATTCCTATGTGACATGTTATAATGGTTTAACTTTTCTAGGCTTGTAAAAGTCATTGTTATTGGATCCTTCAAGGCTCTAATAAATTAATTAGACTTTGATAAAACCTAATTCAAGATATTAAATGCTTTTAACACCATGGATACCCAATATAAACCTTTCTCTTGTAAGTCTAGGCATGTTTCCAATCATTCAATCAGTAAGAAGTCTGCTCAGTTTATTACTCCACACCAGGACCTTTAGAATACAACACTACATCTAGGTAAAAAAAATTATGTAGGCCAAATTTAGATAATAGGACCCAATATTGACTTAAATTAACTAATTATAATGAAAAACTCATTTATTAACATTTATATGTATACTTAATAGGGTAAGATTGCCTAAAATTATTATGTCTAAGTTTCTTGTTAGAAATTATATTTATCTTAAAGTTAATGAAATTGTAATCTTCATAGTTATCCATGGTGTTTCTACTTAGTATATTATAACTAACCTATTAATTTATTTTGGTAGTTTATGAATGTATGTAGGTTTTCCAAACTCATGTAATGTTTGGTCATTGAATCTTTTATTTTTAGGCACTTTTGTTTAGCATGGTACTTCACAAACTTTTATTTGTTGGAATTTTTACTCTTTGAGACTTCTACATATTTGTAACTTCAAATCCTCTAAAAAACATTGGTCTTCACAACTTTTATTTAACATGGTACTATTGATGCCTAAATATGTATCACAGTTGCCTAGAGTGTTTAAAGAATACTTCTCATTTTAGAATTCTAAGAATTTAGTGCATGAGTTACAGGTTGTGATAATCATGTTATCTATTAATGAAATAGAAACAAATCAAGTGGACTATTTCATAATATATATAATGTTTGGTATCTAGGAGACACCATGGCTAAATGTTAATTTATATAAAATATAAAGTATGTTATGCTAATAATGGTGAATTATGATGAATAACTAATCTAAAGACTAATATAAGATGAATATTTACAATGAAAATTAAGATAGAGTGATCTGGTTAAAAAGGATCAAAAGTAATGGTAGGTCATAAAAGAGTTATTTTTTATATTTATCCCAAACATCATGACAAAGTTCAAATATCATCCAAGCATGCACTTAACCAATGTGTAAAATTAAGTAGCATGAGCTCAAATATTATCACACATTAGGAAAACATCTTAGGAATGAGAAAAATACAAATAATAACTAAGTTCACTTTAAATATATACCCTTGTAAGTAAAAAACATTAACTCAAATTCAAAGAGAGTAAAGGAAATGAATGAACTTAAGAAATTTTAGTCAACCTAGAATTTGCACAAGTTAACAACTCTGTAATTAAAACATGTATACCAAGAATTCATAAGAACCATTAAAATATGGAAATATGAACAAGCAAGAGAGAAACCATAATAAAAAAATGACACAAAAGAATATGTAAAATCTTTAAAAAAATTCTCGCTTGAATTAATTGCTCAAAATTTTACACAATTTTTTGGCTCAAAAACTCATTCCCCATTTACACATGTTAAAGAATGTAAAGTTAGTATACTGGTTAGTCATTTCAATTTCAAAAGTATAGGTCTCAAGGATATTTGTCCTTTTACAAGGTTCTATAATACACTAGACATTTCCCTATGGACTAACCTATAGGCAATGTGCTTTACAAGTTGCACATGCCTTTATAAAAGAATGTTCTATTTTTAAATATTATAATGTTTTTCTAGAATAGAATATCTTAAGTCAACTTTATTTACTTTGTGGCCTTTGTGTTGATGATGAACCTTGTTGATGTTGGAGTATCTTCATTTGTCTCTTGTGTTTTTCATCAATCAGCTTCAAATTAACAACATGTTCTATGAAGAGCTCATCCTCCTAATCAACTAGGTTTATTAGGACCATATCATTTCTTTCGAAGGCCTCTTTAATGCTACTAGATTTAAAAATCTTGTCCTTTGCTATTAGGATCATATCCATGACCCTATTGTTGTTTGTTTTAAATTTTCCTTGGCTTTTTCTCCTCACTTCCTACATGACCAAGGTGGTTTTGTGCTTGAAATTTTCATCTATGATGAGGTGCATGGAGTTGAGTGTAGTTGCTTTAAGGATCATGGTCCCAAGGAAATGTTCCATCGTGTCTAGTAGCTCCTTGTCATCCTTAATGAATATTTCCAAATTTTTATACCATGTGTTCAATATCCTAATATTATCCACAAGTGATCCTATGACTGTGTTCAAATGAACTAAGCTAATGGTTCTAAAACTTAGGATTTGATCTTCAACCAAGATGTTGATCAATTACTTCATTTAGTCCCTTGAATTCTACTAATGGGTGAAAAATCACTTGGCTATTGCATCTTGTTTGCCTAATACATTTTGTCTAGACCTTGTTAACTTTAGAGAATTAAACATGTCACAGAAGGATGCTTCAAATATCTTAATCATAGCATCAAGAACTGACAATATGATTTGTTTCTCTAAATTTTACTTTCTCTTTGGTATATTCTACTTATGTTATTGCATGATTTGAGGGTAGATTTTAACTAGGATGACTTTGCTTGGGCCAATTCAAGCACATTTCCCTAAAAAATAGGGCTTTCCCCTATATTTTTTTCCTTCAATAGGAGTCAAACTTGTGAATGTCTCTATATTTTGGAAGGTGAACTCATTAACACTAACCATGGATTTATTTTTAATCACCCTCTAAAAATTAGTAGTTGTTGGGCCAAATTTGACACCAATTAAAGATTCTATTACTAGAGGAAAAGGGGTATCAACTTGTGTTCTGCCTGAAGCTCCTAGAGAAGCTATTCTTTTCTATTCTTTTTTTTCAAGGTAACTATCCATGGCTTTAATTCTTCATGCACTAGAATGTTGATTGCCTACATAACTTTCTAAGAATGGTGTATGGTAGTTATCTTATATAGCTTACCATATATAAAACACTCATAAATTTTTGGGCCTTGGATTTGGTTTTCTTCACTATAAAGGTTGACCTCACTCAAAAGATGAGTGGAGGTCAAATTGGGATTCTTGGTTTTTACTAGAATTAATGCAAACTTGGGATTCTTTAGGGTATCCATTGGAACTAATCCCAAGGCCAATTCCTTCCCATTTTATTCCTTTACTTCCTCATATTGAGCTTCTTCTTCATTATAGTAGTAAGCAATGGACAACATTATAAGTTCATCCTCAATTATTTCTCCAAGGTCTAACGGTACCATGTTAATCTCTTCAATTGGTGACCCTTGTTATACTACTTGGGATAAAGTTGATGTTATTCCATTAGGTCTCTTTTATTCTATACATTATGCAACTAGTGCCTTTTAATATGTTTGGTTGTGTTAGTGGAGGCCTGGATGACTCTCTATAGATAAAATGATACTATCTAGGTCCTAACTACCACCTATCATCACTTCCCTTTTACAATATAAGCATCTTATCTTCCATCTTGATGTTATGTTTCTTAAAAATCCATAAGACCTCAAAAAATGATGATGTCTTAGTGTATATTAGATCATAAGGGCCATGTTCATGCTCATAAGTCATATTTATCCCTTTTTCCTTCAAATGTTTCTCAACCCTTACATAGGGGTCCCATTGTCTCAACTCATCAACTTTAAAATTGAAAAAGGTCATATGTTTGAGGGCAACCTATATTTTTCCCCATTGTTGAAACACAATCCTACCAATGGTTATGGGGAGGGTGTGGAGTAGTCCCTTTCTCTTGGTTTTACACAACCCATCTATACCATTGGATATTTAGTAAGCCAATTACTACTCTATTAGATTGATTGGCACATGAACTAGTATCTTGAGGGGGGTACATTGGGTTCCTCAAATATTAATTATATTGAAATATGTATACATCCATATATCTCCCAAGGATTCAATAGTATTATTTATTAGAGGTTTGACCCTCATCATTGGGATCCTTGTGATGGCCTCAACTAAGGCTGGATAAGCACAATCACAAATGAAAAACATATTGTCCCTGTATTTAAAAATATGCAACTTGGAGTAATATTGGGAGATTATGTGTGTCCGATCAGGTGACTATTCCCTAAAGTTGGGAATTTTTGTTTTATAAATCATAGCATCCAATAAGTATAACATCATGTAAAACTAACCCCTAGTATTTTTCTTAATTACAGAGAACTAGCTACTCAAACAAGTGTTGATTGTTTCACCTAAGGTAGGGGTGAGTTTCTTTTCAATCATGAAATAGATCAAGGGCACCTAGATCCCATCCACATTTATGGTGGTCAAATTTACACATAGCATTTTCATCATAGTCATGATCATCCTTATCCTAGGTTTGAATTGTTTTGATTGGGATGTTGACATTGAAGTTTAAGAACACTTGATTCCCATAGCACAACCATAGGGTAAGAATGTTTTTCATGTCATCTTTATTGGTCTACTAATTGATTATGGCCATGTATAATTGAGGCTTTGGCAATTTAAAATAGTTTTTAAAGGCTATAGGAGAAATATAGTCAGTTTTCCTAAAGCTACATTCATGAATTATCATGCCCTAATCAATTTTAAAATCTTTGAAGATAATAGAAAAAATATCTATACAATGCATTACCTTGGGTTTTTTTATAGCATAATGAAGGCCTGTCATCTATATCACCACTACATCATAGTATCTCCTCTTCAAAAATTTGTTCTTTTCTTCTTCTTTGGTGATGGATTATTATTATTTAATTGTCTAGAATAGTTTGGACCAATGAATGTCTCTAGTGTTCAAAGTGGTGGCATCAAACTATGTATCTTTCAAAATTCTTCCCTTTGTATCTGAAGTCAAAAAAATCTCCACATATTCCCTAGAGGTGCCTTTTTGAGCTGCCATGATTTGAATTTGATCAAATTGATCACTAGTGAGTTGTTATTCATCTATATATTAAATTTATCTTTCTTAGATGATAATCTGACTTTCTTGGGCTTGATTATGATCAATACAAGGATAAATTATGGCTTTTGTAGATGATAGGTATTTTTTTCAAGTCCTTTTAGATCTTTAATGGTGGTAGCTTGTCAAGCTTGTATGAAATTTGTGCCTTAGATTTGATTTGGATCTTTCCATTTATACCTTTGCCTTTATGAACCCATAAGATCTTTAGATTTTTCATTTTTTTCTTACATGACATCTTTATGGAATTTTCATGGCACTTTGCTCATTCCTATTTTAAAAATGACCATTTCCCTTTGAAATATTAAATTGATTTCACACTGTTATATTGATATGCATAAATCAACATAGTTCATTGATCTTGATTCATTATATTAAATGTCATTGATCCTAAGGTAGTTGAAATGTCCATTCTGAATGATTATCTTAAAATTGATGTCTACACACCCATCATTTAACATCTGTGGGAATGTCTTTGACATTCATATGACTGTCAATTTTCTAGTACCTCCTTGGTAATATTTATTGAGAATAATTTTGATGTTTGCAAACCCATCATTTGATGTCCATGTGAACATGTTTGATGGGTACATGACCATAAATTTTAAATTACATCCTTGTGACTCCTTGTTGAGTTTTCCACTTATCACTTCTAATTTCACTTTACTTCTTTCATGTGCCTTTTGGTAGCTCTATGGGGCTTCTATGTTCCATATTCTATCATCTCTACTAGGTTAATGTGTTTTCACCATGTGTCATCTATGTATCTATCTTGACCTTTAAGCATTCATCTCATGTTATTTAATTACCCTTGTTCAAGAAAATGTACTCCATTGGATCTTGATCTTAAAGGTTGAATGCCATTAGCTTCTTAATATTCCTTTACCAAGAAGGTGATACTTGTCACCCTCTATCTTGTCTTAGGGATCTATTTAAGTCTTGACTCAGCTCACACTATCTAATCAAAATCAGGTGAGAAAATGTGTACCATTGATCTCAAAGACAAGATCGGGCTATAACCCTTTTATTAGGAATTAACTTTTTAACCTAGATTATGCACCATTATATCTTATCATTTGAGTAAACTCACACCATCTGATCATGAGCCATGTGGTTGAGTGAGATTGGTTCTTATACTTGTCTTCCCATTTTGATCTTACTTCATTGAATTAAATTCACCTAAGAAAATGTAGGTCATTGATCCTATATACAGGAATAATATTTAATTTAGCTCTAAAATAATATAGGACTTAAGCTAAGGTTTTCATTCATATTAATAAATACAAACAAGTATTTATGCTAAATTCTTAATCTAGGTTTAAGACATTAAAGTGACGTTGTGAATAAAAAGGGACTTTACATAAAGATTTTTAACCAACATTAGAAACATAATAAAAATGACCATATTAATAATAAAACATAAGTCATAAGGTTTTATCCTAGGGTTTAAAACTTTAGGATAAATCTTTATGACTTATCTAGCATATACAAAAGGGACCTTGCATTAGTCAAACCATCCTAAGATAAAAGAGAACAAAGTGATTTGGGATGTAAAGGGAGCCAACATAGAATTTTTAGACCAAGGCTTGGTTGTGTTGAAAAACACAACTAAACCTTAGGATAAAAATAAAATTAAGTCCATGGCATAGATAATTGCTCCTACATTAAATGTTCACACCAAATTTAAATTTAAAAAGATACTAGGTAAAATCTTTAGACTAGGGTTCTATCAATTCAAATATGAATTCCCTTGATTAGTTACAGATAAAAGTCTAGAAAAACATCTAAACACAAAACCTTGAGTATTTCCCATTTAAAATTAATTACATTTAACTTGTAACCTAAAACATAGAGATAAAATGTTAGTAACTTTAGAAGGGGTGAAACCATGATCATCTGACAACATGTCAAATAATCCAAATGAGAGTTATGAACAATGTACAAACATGATATATATATATATATATATATATATATATATATATATATATATATATATATATATATATACATACACACACACACATATACATTGATCAAGTGAATTTCCAATTTTAAGATATAAATTTTCACAATTTGACATAAGGGTCCCCATTTTTTAGAAATGGGGTAATGTTGACCTTGACAAATGGTGACTTATGGGGGAAAATAGCAATATGTTATAATTCAAAGACTTTGGTTTAGACTAATAATTAAGCTTCTTATTCAATTTGATTAGGAATCATTATTAATATCACTTAATGGTTAAAACAAATATTGAAAATGTAAAATTAGGACTAGACATTAAGACATAGCTATCATGTGTGTACTTTAATTTCACTTACTGATTGTCATATGAATTGGAGAACAAATTCTAGGTTCATGACTTTAATCATTAACATTGACTTTTATCATGTTTGGGTATTCATTAAGAACCATAATTTAGCTCGAGAAAGGCTTGGGAATTACTTTTATTCAAAATAAGCATCCATAACCCTAACAAAGATGCCTTTGGTTCTAATGTAGGCCTTGCTATACTATCATCCAGGCATCGATAACCTCGATGGAATCATCATAATTACCTTTGCTCAGTAAGCTCTTGAATTTTTTAATAAGGTTATTATTTTTTGTATTATCAAGTCATTTTGACTTTTTATAAAAGGTTGGGGACTAGGTTAGCTAGGTTTAAGGTTGTGGTCAAGTGTTTGGTCTTCATAAAATCATCTTTGGCTGTAAATTTTATCCTAGGCAATTAATAAATTTTTTAAAGTGTAAGCATGATTGTATCTTAATAATCTAATATTTCATCATATATGTGAAATCCATATTAGAACCAAACCTAGATAAAAAAATATATTATAATCTCAAGGAGTAATTAACATATTCATTACTTTTTACTAGTTTCTCTAAATTAGAACATTAATCTCATATTTAATTAATCCATGATCAACCAATGCTAGGAGAACATACCTGCATTCCTAAATTATGAGGTTTATTTGATAAATCATATGAATCTTGAGTTGAGATATTGTCAAAAGGGACTTATTGAGAGTAAGGAATAAAGCAGAGAAAGCAAACACACCAAAAATAAAGGAAAACAAATAGAATCTAGGGAAATAAAAAAACAAATATATACAAACATATGTACAAACAAGGGATATGAAGGAAATAATAGAAAGGAAATAATATAACATACCTACACTAAATTTAACTATTCTTACAATCATTCCATGAAGACCCTAGGTAGGAAATCAGAGAAGTAGTGCTTGAGATATTTATCATTGGTAAGTAGTGTCAACTATGCTCCATGAAAGTATTTCAGCTTAAAGGTGTTATCTCCAAGTATCTCATCTATGTATTAGGGACCTATCAATAAAGGTTTAAACTTCCCATGTTTACCCTTAGGCTTATATTCCTTGTCCTAAAGAAGAACTAAGTCTCCTTGCCTGAACACCTTAATCTTTGAACATTTATCAAACCACCACTTGACTATGGTTTGATGTCTTCTAAAATTGGCAAAAGCCTCTTCTCTCACATATTCCATATATATGATGTCTAATGATTTTAAAATTCAAAATTGTTAGTCTTCCTCCATGTACCCTTGCATGAACCTCTATGTCAATAGCTTGAGGGTGATGGGGAAGATGGGTTATTGACCATAAACTAGTAAGAATGGTGATGCTTTGAGAGCTTGTTTAATTCTACTTGTATATACCTATTGGGAATACTTAAGTAACTTATGGCATGTCCTATGTTTATCATCTATAGACTTATCTATATCCTTCATCAATTTATTATGTGTGGATTCAAATAATCTATTATCTTGAGGATAATGGCTTGATGAGAGCTTGAGGATGATGTTTTTATCATATGCACATTTTATCATCTCTATGTATATAACAATAGACATATTATCAAAAACTAGAGATACAGGTGTCCTAAAACTAATGCATATGTTTTATTCTAAATAATTTATCACCTTTTCAATCCTACACTATTTAGTTTCCATTACTTTAGTCTATCTAGTGCAATAGTTGGTAGCAATTAGAATGTACTTGTGACCATCAAAGGAATTAGGGTTAATGACCCCCACAAAATCTAACAACCATTAGGTAAAGGGTTTATTAACCATTATTGGTCTTAGTGGTATGGTTTTTTTATGATCTTTGATATTGAATACTTTAAATGAGTGACACACTCTCACATGCTTGTGAGCATCTTTGAAGATATTAGGATAGTAATAACTATCCCTTAGTATTTTGTGTGTTTTAGTCCTTCGAAAAGGGTGTCCACTTCCTAGATTTTTTTGAAAGGTGTTCATGATCTCAGCTTCTTCATTCTTAAATAAACATCTCAATTAAATGCCTTTGAACTTATTCTTGTACAACACTATGTACTTAATCAAAAAGTGAGATATTTTGAGCCTTATATCTCTATTTTATTATTTACTTAATCGTATAATACAATAACCATTGATTAGTAATTAGACAATGGGGTCATACCAATCATTAGGTTTAAAATATTATTTCTCTACCTTCATAACACTTAGCTTGGTGTTAGTATTGGCAATAAATGAAATTAAGCCCTGACACCTTACCAATTTGGCATTTTTCATCTCAATGTCATATTCTTAGAGTACAAGCATCCACTTACCTCTCCTTTCTCCTAGTTTATTTTTACTTAACATGAGATTGGTGGTAGGGTCTATTAGAATGGTATGCACCTTATTCCTAGGGATATAATGCCTAAAAAATTTTACTACCTTGACTAGGGCACCTTCTTGTTTATTAATCAAAGAGTAGTTTGACTTAGCATTTTTAATGTTAGTGTTCATAAAATATATTGGATGGTCACATCCATCTATCTTATACATTATAACTATAAATATTGTATTATCTAAAGAAAAGGAATAAATATAATAATCTTTGGTGAAGTCTAGACTTATTAGTAAAGGGGATTTTTCAATTGCCTCCTTGATTTCCATGAAATCCCTTTTTGTCTTTTCATTCCAAGTGATTTGAGCCTCTTTCTTTAATATTTCATTCAAAGGTTTCACTATTTATACAAAACCAAAAATAATCTTTCTTAAAAAAAATTTTTACCAAAGAATGACTTTAATTATTTCCTATAATTATGGGGATCTATATTAGATATTCCATTCACTCTATCAGGGTGTATAGAGATTCACTCCTTAATGATAACATGCCCTAATAGTTTTCCCTCAGTAATAAAGAAAACACTTTTCTTTGGGTTGAGACAAATCCCATACCTTTTGAATCTTTCAAATACCTATTATAGGTACATAATATGATCCTCCCTATTCTTACAAAAGATAGTTAGATCATCCATGTATATAATAATGCACTTGATTACAATACCTTGTAAAGCATGATCCATAGCCCTTTGGAAGGTCGAACCTACATTTATCAATCCAAATGGAATTATCTTGTAGGAAAAGGTGCCCCACTTGGTATTAAATGAAATTTTGAATTAATCTTCTTGGTTTAATAGCACTTGGTTATACCTTGAAAAATAATCAAGAAAGGACATCATATCAAAACTAGAAACAATTTTTATTACTTGGTCAAGAGAAGGTAGGGGTAATTATAATTCTCATATGATCTATTTAGATTTATAAAATCAATGTATTGTCTGATTTCACCATTTCTATTCTTGAGCAAGACTAAATTAACAATCTAAGTGGAATACCTAATGGGAAACACATTCTTGGCATCTAAGAACTTTTTGACCTATCTGTATATTAGTGGTTCTAAGAGTGAGTTGACATGCCTCTATTTTTGTCTAAAAGATTTGCATTTTTATTTTAAAGGTAGGGTATTAGTTATGACCTTTGGATCAAATATCTTTAGGTCATCATAGAACCATGTTATGATATCCTTATATTTGGTCAGCATTTCTTTTTATATTTTTTAATCAAAGCTCATACAGGTTATACCAATATTAACCAGTTCAGGTTGACCTTGAAATCCAAGATTAATTATATTATAATCCTTCCCACTTACTTTTGAAATCTTGGTAGCCTTAGCTAGTTTTGTATAATCAAAGTGTCTCTCTAAGGCTATCATTCCTTTGGGGATCTTATTATCATTATATTAAATTACCTTTCCATCAATTTTTATTTTAATGTTGTCAACATCAAGTAAATTAGCTTCATCAATAATGTGACCCTCAAATACCCATGAACTAGTCAAGAAGTCTATGATATGTTGATCATCACTGAATACCTAAAAATGGTTGACATTAGCTAACACTCAAGGACATGGGATTAAATCAATTGTAATATTTTTTAACTTATAAATTTGATTGGGCATAAGGTTGTCTATAACTGAAGCAAGTTCATCAATAACCTTGTTTTCTTCCCTAGGGATTGACACAATGTTAAAAGCATCAAAATATTCAATTAAGTCCCATACTCTAAATTTATATTTATTGAGATGTGATAATTTGCATTGAATTTTACACTTGACCTGATTAACCACTAGTTTATAATCACCAAAAACTAATATTTCCTTGACCTCATACTTGATTGCAAATTATAATCCTAGAATAAGTGTTTCATACTTAGCCAAATTATTGGTGCATGAGAAATAAAATTTGAAAGAGGAATTATATTATTTCCCAATGGGATTGATTGATACCACTCCCACTCTAGAACTTGATTTTCATCTTTTACCATCAAAATAAAGTTTTCATAATCTAGGCAAAGAATGAGAAGTTTTAGAGTTACATACATTTGTGGTGTCAAGGGTGTAAACACCAAGATTTTATTTAACCATGTTTACCCTCTCATTGATTTCATTGTTCTCAATGATCATATGATTTATTTTAGGCTCTCTTTTTATCTTTATTTGGTTCAAAACTCCCTTCTAAGGCAACCATCTATGTGAACAATCTATTGACATATAACCATTAAATATACTAGTCCTATCTCTGCTCAACAACATCCCATAAGCATTAGTAATTTCCACCACTTGGATAAAAATGAACTATTAGATCCTTGGACTTAAGGAAAATTTCATGTGAACACTTAATAATTCACCATTCATTTTGACTCTTGATTTATCTAATTGAGTTACAACATAATGGGAGTTAGACATAATTATTCACAAATACCTTTGGCCATAATATTTGTAGATACTCTAGAATATAACAAATAATTATGTAAATTCTTAAAAAATATCTTGATTGTAAGTAGGAAAGGAGGAACTTCTACCTTAATTTTGTGTATTGCAACATTAGTATGTGTAGA
Organism: Torreya grandis; assembly: GCA_037957365.1. Lineage (NCBI taxonomy): Eukaryota > Viridiplantae > Streptophyta > Pinopsida > Cupressales > Taxaceae > Torreya > Torreya grandis. Next base: position 1,692,410 of record JARHVA010003039.1, on the reverse strand, counting down.
CTTTTGAAACTTACCAGGCTTTTTAAATAAAGATATTAACAATAGATCTCTCTATTCAATAATATGTGTTAAATTATGAAAGGTAATTTTAGCTTTGATCTTTTTCATGTCCTATAATATGTTATATCTAGTATTATTAGAATAATTATATGTATCAATATTTGATTTATAATTACCTCCCTTAGGAGGCTATGGATTTTTATTTGAGTTATTATCAAGAGGAGTCTTAAAGTTATTTGGAGGATTTGAAGTGCTCAATGGTTTCTTATACTATTGGTTTCTCAAAGGATAAGTATTATTCAAAAATTACTAAAAAACATGAATCTCTTAAAGAATATCCTTGTCCTCATTATCTTCTTAGAAAAGAATCTCAAATGTCTCCACTATGAGAGATGAATTATTAGACTTGGATGACCTTGAGGAACCAGATGTACCTACATCACAATCCTTATTAAAAATAACTTTAAAAGTATCTAATTCCTGTTAGAAGTCTTCAAAATCATAAAAAAACTTGACATAGTCAATTTCCCCATGCTTAGATGTATAATGAAATCTATAATAGTTAGGTAAAGAAACATCAATAAGATTCATATCATGCACATTCTTTATAGTATGTAGCTTGTTGTTCTTGTTGTTTTGGTAACTATCATTATAAAATTTGTTATTAGGCCTATTAAACTATTGAAAAGAGAAATTCCAACTAGAGCTCTCTCAGCTATTACTTTCTTGCTTCTTCAACTGAAGGATGTTAGTGCTAAACTTTTGAACCATCTTGAGGATAGAGTCAACTCATTCTATGTGGACTCAAAATTATGAACTTGAGTATTAGCATTAGTTATAGACAATAAATCTTTTTGATCCTGAGGATGGGATCCATTGAAAAAATTGTTTAGGAACCCCAAGTTTGAGTATGATGAACATGTCTCAAAGATAGTTGGTTTAAGACTGGAAGTTGGTTTAGGGTAGACATTTTTTGGTTAGCATTAGGAATAACATTCAGAATGGGTAAATGTGGATTGACATTAGGAATGATGGATGGAAATTGTACTCAGGGTTGAATCTAATCATTATTGATCATAACCTTGGCATAAGATAAATCTAATGTGTTCATGGGCCTAACATCTCTCTTTATAAACAAAAAAGTCATAGGATATAAGGCATCCTTATAGATTTCCAAGGATAAAGCCTTGTCTAGTATATAAGTTGTTATGGTCCTATGAAAAAATTTATGAAACCTAGCATTGAAGGATCTTATGGTCTCATTTGCATTCCTTTTCACTGTGGTGAATTGCTAGTACAAGATACAAGGACTAGTGATTTTACCAAACGTGTTCATGAAGACATTGTTAAAATCAACCCAACTAGTAATATAATTTTCAAGGAGGTTTAGAAACCATTCATATGAAGTATCTTTAAAAGTAATAGGAAATAACCTACATGTTATATCTTCATGAGTCACATTCAACAATCTTAATGTATATTTGAAACTATTAATGTGTTCCTCAGTAGTTATAATACCACTAAGATTAAATGTTGGTAAATAATTTTTAGGATTGTGAGAAAGGTTATGTACTAGACCTAGCACATTTGTTGAAGAAAAACTTAGCCAAACCATACCTTGATAGGGATTAAACACAAGATCACTCTCAACTAGTGAAGTTGGTTAATACTTTGAAAGCATGTATTTACCTTTGTCCCACCTAGTTCTCTTATGAATTTCTAACGAAAGTAGAGGTTCTCTAGTCTTTAAATGTGACCTTATCTTGATTATTAGTAATTAAATTTTGTGAGATTTGAATCTTATCTGAAATATGTTGTTTTAGTCATATCTTTGTAGGAAATAATTATTAAACTTGGACATTAAAAAAATTTTGCAAAGATTTATATAAAGAATGACAAAAGACAATAATTTTTAACTAAGTTAGCTTAAATATGTATTTAATACATGAATATGGTTGATAATTACATGTATAAGCCTAAATATACTCAGATTAGTAAAGGATATATTGATATCTAATCAAAACAACTATTACTAACCTCAAACCTATTGAATTGACAATTCTTAAGCCATCTTTACCAAAATTAATGATATACCCTCAAAGAATATTGATATTTTCCTAGAGAAAGCAAAAATATGTGTCAAATACCATAATGATCAATGATATTTACACAATTGAACAAATATTGACACAATTTTGTAATGGTTAAACCAATCTTTGAACACAATTCAAAAAAATGAGCAAAGATACTTCAAATTTAGTAAGATCTAATGGCCCTCTTTCTAGCACTAGTGAAGCTATATCTATTGATGCCTAAATATATATCACAAGTGCCTAGAGTTTTTAAATGACACTTCTCATTTTATAATTCTAATAATTTAGAACAAGAGTTATAGGTTGTGATAATCATATTATCTATTGGTGAAATAGAGGCAAAACAAGTGGACTATTTCACAATATTTATAATGTTTAGTGGTTGGGAGCCATTGTGACCAAATGTTAGTCTATGCAAAATATAAAGTATGTTATGATAATAATGGTGAATTATGATCAATAACTAATCTAAAGACTAATCTAGATGTATATCTACAATGAAAATTAAGCTAGAGTGATTTGGTAAAAAATGAGCAAAAATAAGGGTAGGGCAAAAAAGAGTTGTTATTGATCTTCATCCCAAACGTCATGAAAATTTTAAAATATCATCCAAGAATGCACTTAACCAATGTGTAACATGAATTATCACAAGCTCATATCTTATCACACATTAGGAAAACATCTAAGGAATGAGAAAAATGCAAATAAAAACTAAGTTCACTTTAAATATTTACCCTTACAAGAAAACAACATTAACCCAAATGGAAGGAGAGTAAAGGAAAAAAAATGAACCTAAGAACTTTTAGCTAACCTATCATTGGCACAAGTTAAAAACTCTATAATTAAAAAATGCACAACAAGATTTCATAAGAACCATTCAAATCTAGATATAGGAATAAGCAAGTGAGAAAGAAACCATAATAGCAAATGACACAAAGGAATATGGACACTATTTATATAATTCCTCACTTGAATTAATTATTCAAAAGTTTACACAAGTTTTTGGCTCAAAAACTCCCTTCCCTCTTACACATGGTAATACTCCCTTTATAGAATGCCAAGGCAATATATCAGTTAGTCTTATCCAATTACAAAAGTGTAGGTTTTAAGGACAACTATCCTTTTACCTAAGTTATAGAATACACTAAACTTTTCCCTATGGACTAACATATAGGAAATGTTTTTTACAAGTTCCACATGCCTTTACAAAAGAATATTCTATTTTTAAATATTACAATGCTTTTATAGAATAGAATATGTTAAGTCAACTTGTTTGAATTTGAGGCCTTTATGATGATAAATTCCCCTATTATTATAGTATATTCATTTCTCTCTAGGTTTGTTCATCAATCAACTTCAAACTAACAATAGGTTCTTTAAAAATCTCATCCTCCTCATTAGCCTAGTCTCTAAGGTCCCTATCATTTCTTCCCAAGGCCTCTTTAATGATCCTAGCTTCAGCAATCTTTTCCTCTACTATTAGGATCACATCCATGACCCTATTGTTGTTTGTTCCAAATTAGACTTTGATTTTACTCCTCACTTCCTACATGACCAAGGTGGTTCTATGATTTAAATCTTCATCTATGATGAGGCCCATGGAGCTGAGTATAGTTAGTTTAAGGATCATGCTCCTAAGGAAATGTTCCATCATGTCTAACAACTCCTTTTCATCCTGAAGGAGTGGTTTGAAAATTTTCTACAATGTGCTAAAGCTCCTAATATTATCCACAAGTAGTCATAGGACTATGTTCAAATGAGTTACGTTGATGGTTTTGAAACTCGGGATTTGATCTTCCACCAAGATGTTGATCAATTCCTTCATTTTGTCTCATGAATTATGCCAATGGGTGATTAAGTCTTTAGTTATTGCATCCTATTGACCCAATCTATTTTTTATAGAACCTGTTAACTTTAGATAATTAAACATGTCATATAAGTATGATTTATACATCTTAATCATAGCATCAAGATCTGACAATATGGATTTCTTCTCTAAATTTTCCTTTTTCTTTAACATATTATCCTAATGTTGTTACATGCCTTTGAGGGTATCCTATATTTGGGTTGACTATGTTTAGGCCAATTCAAGAACATTTTACTCAAAAATAAGTTTTTCCCCTAGTTTATATCATCCAATAAGAGTCAAAACTATGAATGGCTCTATATTTTGGAAGGTGAACTCCTCCCCACCAACCATGGATTTATTTTCAATCACTCTCTACAAAATGGTAGTTTTTGGGTCAAATTTGACACCAACCAAAGATTCTGTTAGTTTAGGACCAAGGGTCTCAACTTGTGTTAGACTTGAATATCTTAGGGTAGTTATTATTTTCCTTTTTCTTGTTGTAAGGAAACTATCCATGGCTTCTATTATTCATGCAATGGAATGTTGATTAGATGTATCATTATCTAAGGATCGTTTATGGTAGGGATATTTTGTATCCTTCAATATATTAACCATTCAACAATAGTTGGGCTTTGGATTGGTTTTTCTTCACTAAAAAGGTTGAGCTCACTTAAAGGATGAGTCAAGGTCAATTAGGGCTTCTTGGTTCTTACTAGAACTAATGTTAGCTTAGCTTTTCTCTTTAGGGTATCCACTAGAACTAATCCCAAGGCCAATTCCTTACCATTTTATTCCTTTATTTCCTTATCTTGAGATTCCTCTTCATCAGATTGCTAAGCATTGGATAACATTGTAAGTGCATCCTCAATTATTTCCCTAGGGTTTAATGTTACCATATAAATCTCTTCTATTGATGACCCTTGTTCTATTACCCAGGATAAAGATGATGATATCTCCTTAGGTCTCTTCTCTTTTAGACATTGTGAAACTGGTACCTCCTACTTTTTTGGTTGTGTTGGTGGAGGTTTGGATGAATATTCACCAAGCAATTGCTATTGTCTACGTCTTAACTACCACTTGTCATAACTTCCCTTTTTCTCTCTAAGGATCTTGACTTTTGGATTGATGTTATGTTTCTTTAGTTTCCCTAAGACCATGGAGAATGAATATGACTTAGTGTATATAGGGTCATAAGGGCCAAGGTAGTGTTTATAAGTTATATTTATCCCTTTTGCCTTAAAATGTTTCTTAAACCTTCCATAGGGGTCCCATTGTCTTAGCTCGTTAACTTGTAAACTGAAAGATGTTCTATCTTTAGAGGTAACCTCTATATTATCTAATTATTGAAACACAATCCTACCAATGGTTATGGGGATGGCACCGAATAGTCCCTTCCTCTTTGCTTTACACAAACCATCTATCCCATTACATATTTGGTAGACCACTCACTTCTCTTCTAACTTGATTGGCACATGAACTAGTAGCCTGAGGGGGGTGCATTGGGTTCCCTCAATCTTAATTATTGTAAAATATAGATATAATCATATATCTCCCATGGATTCAACAATATTATTGATTAGAGGGTTGACCCTCATCATTTTTATCCTTGTGATGGCCTCGATTAAGGCTAGATCAACACAATCACAAATGAATTAAATATGGTCCTTATATTTGAAAGTATGCAACTTGGATTAATATTGGGAGACTGTGTATGTGATATTTGATGATTATTCCCTATAGTCTAGAATTTTTAATGTAGCAAGCAGGGCATCTAGTAAGTATGAAATCATGTAGAACTAACCCCTAGTCTTCTTCTTAATTATAGAGAACTTCCCTCTCAAACAAGTGTTGATTATCTTTCCCAGGGGATGGGTGAGTTCATTTTCAACCATGAAATAGATCAAGGGCACATACATCCCATCCACATATGTGGTGGTTAAATTTCCACATAGCCTATTCATCATAGTCATGATCATCCTAATCCCAAGTTTGAATTCGCTAATTCGGATGCTGCCATTGAAGTATGAGAACTTTTTATTCCCCAAGTATAACCATATGGTAAGAATGTTTTTCATGTCATTTTTATTGGTCCACTCATTGATTATGGTAATGTATACCTGAGGCTTTCGATATTTATAGTAGTTTTAAATAGATATAGGACAAATATAGGTAATTTTCCTAAAGCTACATTTATGAATTATCATGCCTTGATCAATTTTAACATCTTTTAAGATAGGAGAAAAAATATCTATATAGTGTAGTACCTTAAATTTTATCATAGCATAATGAAGGCATGTCATCTATGTTGCCACTACATCATAGTATATCCTCTTCATAGATATGTTCTTTTCTTCTTCTCTGGTGATGGCATGCTTTTCCTCAATTATCAAAAATAGTCTAGATCAATGAATGTCTCTGATGTTCAAAGTGGAAAAATTGAACTTTGTATCTTTGAAATTATTCCCTCTATGTTTGAAGTAAAATAAATATCGACAACTTCCCTAGAGGTGCCTTTTCAAGCTATAATGATATGAGTTTGGTCAAATTTCTCACTAGTGGGTTGCTCTTCAGCTCTAGATTAAATTCATCTTACTCAGATGATAATCTAACTTTCTTAAGCTAGATTATGATCAATACAAGGTTGAATTAGGGATTTTTTAGATGCTATGGATTTTTTACAAGTCCTCTTAGAGCTTTAATTATGGCATCTTGTCAGTATTGTTTGAACTTCATGCCTTAGATTTGATTTAGATCTTTGTATTTATACCTTTACCTTTTCAAACCACAATATCTTTAGATTTGTCATTTTTGGCTTGTGTGCCATAAAAATGGCATTTTCATGGCATTTTGCTCATTCATATTAAAAAAATAACCATTTTCCTTTTAAATCTCAAATTTATTTCACACCATTGGATTGATATGTTCAAATCAATTTGTTTAATTGATCTTGATCTACAAGATTGAATGTTATTGGTCCCAAGGCAGTTGAAATGTCCATGTTGAATGACTATCATAAAATTCACATCCACACAGCCATTATTTGATGTCTATAGGAAAATATTTGACGTTTATGTGATCATCAATTTTTAGGTACCTCTTAAAGAATCATTTTTTAGATTAATTTTGATGTCTACACACCTATCATTTGACATCTACGTGAACATGTTTGATTATCATATGACCATTAATTTTAAATTTAATTCTTTGGTACTCCTTGTTGAGTTTAACACTTATCAATTTTGGGTTCACTCTACTTCATATGTGTGCTACTTAGAATCTATGTAAGGCTTTTATGCTCTATATTCTATCAATTCTACTAGGTTAACAAACTCTTACGATGTGTCATCTCCACATCTATCTTGACATTTTAACATTCATCTCATGCCATTGGATTATCCTTGTCTGGGCACACATGCTCTATTGGATCTTGATCTTTGAGATTAAACTCCATTTGTTTCTCAATATTCCTTTACCAAGAAGGTGACACTTCTCACCCTCTCACTTGTCCCAAGGATCTATTGAATTCTTGACTTAGCTCATACCATTTGATAAAAATTAGGTGAGCAGATGCATACTATTGATCTTAAGGGCAAGCTCAAGATTTAACTATTTTGTCATGGCTTGAATTTTAAACTTGGATTACACACCATTAGATCTTCTCATACGAGAAAAATCCAACCATTTTATCATGATTCATGGGGTTGAGTGATAATAATTACTATACTTTTCCTTCTTATTTTGATTTTGCTCCATTGGATTAAATTTTCCCTAGTAAATGTGGGTTGTTGATCTTGCAAACAAGCACACTATTTAAGTCATCTAAAGAATAATATAAGTCTTAAGCTAAGGTTTTCATTCATATTAATAAATATGAATAAAGTCTTAGGCTACAATATTAAGCTGTGTCTAAGACATATTAAAGTGACCATGGATATGAAAATGGACTTGGCATAAAGACTTTGGACCAAAGTAAGAAACATAATAAAGAGGACCCCACAAATAATAAAAGATAAGTCATAATGTTTTAGCCTAGGGTTTAAAACTTTAGGATAAATCTTTATGACTCAACTAGGATATACAAAAGGGGCCATATATTAGTTTAACCATGATAAGATAAAAGATAACAAAGGGGTTTAGGATGTAAAGGGACCCAACATAAAAATTTTAGACCAAGGCTTGGTTGCGTTAAAAAAATAGGAAAAAGCGTTAGGATAAAAATTAAATTAAGTCCATGTCATAATTAAATACTCTCATGTAAAATTTTCCTACCAAATTTGAATTCAAAATTATCCTAGGTAAAAACCATAGACAAGGATTTTATCAATTAAAATATGAATTCCCTTAATAAATTATAGACATCTAAACACAAAACCATGAGTATTTCCCATTTCAAATGAATTCCATTGAACCTGAAACCTAAAACACATAGATCAAATATTAGAAACTTTAGAAGGGGTAAAACCATGATCATCTAACAACATGCCCATTAATCTAAATGAGTTATGAATAATGTGCAAACATGCTATATATATTCTGATCAAGTGAATTTTCAATTTTAAGATATAAATTTTCACAATTTGACACAAGGGTCCCCATTTTTTATAAATGGGGGTGTATTGAGCTCAACAAGTAATTCATCTACACTTATTTTTAATGTGGTACTTTTTGAACTTTTTGTTTGTCAACAATGTTTTTCAATGAAATTATTTCTCTTCAATAGTTATACATATTTATAAATTCAAATCCTTTGTGAAATTTTAGTCTTCATAAATTTTCATAAAATATGGTGATTCATTGGAATTTTTTTTTGGCATAGAAATTCATTAACTTTTATTCATTGGAATTTCTTTATCCTCGGTACTTTTGTAGATTCATAAATTTAAAGCCTATGTGAAATTTCAATCTTCATAACTTTTTTTTAGCATGGTACTTATGTTTGGCATTGTAATTCATGAAATTTTATTCATTGACATTTTTTTATCTTTATTACTTTTATATTTTTGAAACTTCAAAGGCTTCATAAACTTTTTGATCTTCAAAACATTTATTTGGTAATAGTGCTTCTTCAGCACTTTCATTCGGTGTGATAGTTTAAAAACTTTTATTTAGTGGCATTTTTTCTCTTTGATACTTCTACATATTTTTAACTTTAAAGCATCCATGAAATTTTGGACTTCATAATTTTTTTTAGATGTGGCACTTCATTGACACTTTTGTTTGACATGGTATTTCATGAACTTCTATTCATCAACACTTTTGTTCATCAACATTTTTTCTCTTTAGGACTTTTACAGATTTGTAACTTCAATTTTTCCATGAAATTTTGATATTTACAACTTCTATCTAGTAATTGTGCTTCATAAACATTTTTTTAGCATCATACTTAGTGAAATTTTAGTTTTCAACACTTTCATATGGCATGGTCTCTTTGAAACTATTTTTTGGAACATTTGGGTTTTGTTGATTTTATCTTTTCATAAAATACTAGGTGATAATTTTAATAAAAGTAAAAACACCTGACTATATAATAAAGTACCATGTGTCATACCTCTATCTTTATAAAATTATTATAATAATGACACTTGGTAAATGGATGATAGTGATGAAGTCCTTTAACATATGTGAATCCTATGTGGCTTACCCACCAAAATAATGCTAAAAAGTTGGAATTTATGTAAATGAAATCAAACCTCTATCCATTAGACATTAATGGCATAAGAACCAAAAGTAAATCTTTTTATTGAGCTATATGATCCAATTATGAATATAAAATGTGTTTAATCAATCGATAAGGTACTTGAGATCAGTTAAATTTTGAAAAATTAAAAAAGCACTAGTTATTTATGTTTGTATACAAATTATTTCTATAGAATGACCTAATAATTGAACTACCACTATAATTTCTAAAGAAAAACATGATAAAATGGTTACATCATCTAATAATTTTATGGGATCTCTTTCACCATTTAAGTATTCAATTAAGGATTCTACAGAGTATACATACACAACATTTGAATCAATGATGTTTGGGAACTGGTATGTTAACTAAACTACATTGTGGGATGCCAATAATGCTATAAATTTTCACTCAATGGGGGAAAATTTAATGAAATAATATAAGAAACCAATGATATATTTTCTACTACTAAAACCATAATCAATCAAATTTTTAGTAGCCAAACTAGAATTTATGTTGTTCATTGACCTACTCAAAGACATCTTCTTTATAAGTAAGGTATCTGAAGGTTTATTTCACCACATGAACCATAGGATGATTATGGCTTGCATAAATGGTGATGATTTTAAGAGGTACCTATAATTTCCTTTTGTAGATATCACCTATGATAGACACTAGGTCATATGATGGAAGAAGATGAATATAACTAAAGACACCCTACAAAAACGGATTTCACTAAGTGAGATGGTAACTATGAAAGCTGACACCCTCATCCCAATTATGAAGTTTGAAATGTGAATTATATTTAGGATGGTCCTATTTAACTAATTATTCAAGTATCTAGGCATTGGTTAACTTTGATTGGAATGGGTGCCACAACTTGATTTAATTTTAACATCTAAACTAACTTTTTCCCTTAGAGAAATCATTAGTGCCAAACTGGTAGAATAGATATTATAGAAATACAAGGGGCCTAAATCCACTTCTTCATGATTTCATACCTCTTGGATTATTTCATGGCCAATTTTTACATCCAAAATGTATCACTCTATAGTCTAACCTAAGACTACATAAAAAATAGGGTATGTGATTATTTATCATTCTTTCACATCGATGCATACACTAAAAACATCATCATGATCATTGAGGACATATATCTATAAGTTTGGAAGGAAATACATGATATCCCTCCTTAGACTATATGAAAGTATCAGTAATACCTTAGGTCTAATTAGATATTAATGGATGTATCGTGATGACATAATGATCATGGTGTTGGAACAAAGGCATCACCCTTATGTCTTTTCATGTATATTCTTGAGAAATTAACAAATTAAGAAATAGCCTACCAAATCTAGTGGAGCATAGACAAATACTTGAAGAAGAATAGGGAAATTTTATATCATATATTTTTATTAATGATTGGTATAATTATCTATACCAAAATGAAACACTTCAGGGGTCTTGGTAGAAACTAATATGTTTTCCCATTGGCATCACCATCACATAGGGAATAGGATTCCTATGGATTTATTTAGAAACATGTGAAAGGCATAGGCATTCCATATGAACATGATCCATTTGAGCATTATTTCATCTTCTCTAATGCCAAATATGATGATGAGGTCCTTAATATGGAAACCATGAATGACCATATGGAATGCCTCCTAAAACTAATTTAGGGGGATCCCTCCCTCACTATTGAGTAAGCACAGCATATGATTCTACCTATAAGTGGATGGAAATACAAAAAATAGTGGTATTAAAATATTTCACAACATACAAAATCTCATGGGGATCCCCTCAACCAACACCAGATGTGATGAAGGATATTAAGAAGGAGCATAGTGTTGAATAAACCCATAATGCCACCAGCTCTTAGGGAGGAGAGCAAGAATAAAATAATATTTATTGATATGATGATGAGAAATAAGGTGTTTAGGTGGTAATATAAAATCCCATCATGGAAATCCTAATTTCTCCACCTCCTCTTCCTTAATAAACCATTCTTCAAATAGGGAAATTAGTGTTTCACTACAAAAAGGATTCCAAAATATCCAAAAGCTAGTGGTAAGTCATCCAATATATTATTTCAAATAATGATGCATCATCATAGTATAGAATGATGATCAAGCTAGGGATCTAGAAGAGATAGAGGAAACTATGTAAAATAATCTAGACTCTCTGGTGGATTATTTAGAGGATGAAGATGAGGAGGGAAAACTAAGAAGGGCCAAATTTTTAAGACTTGAAGAGTTAAATAGAAAATCACCAATAGATCCCTAGACAACAAATGACCCTACTTCTATTTCCATTTCTATTACTTTAATTTCTATTGTCCCTACCATTCCTATTATTTCCACACCCCATATGGTATCTCTTTATTCTATTGTTACTTTTGTTCCAATTTCTTCCTTAATTCCTATTATCTCTACTAATCATTCAATTGTTACTAACCCTACTACTCCTATACCTAATAAAGTTAATTTTAAGACCATTGAATCAACCCTTACAACCCAACAACCAATCCAAAGGTTTCATTTGGTACTTCCCATGATATCTTCTTCTACTACCCTATATACTAAAACAACAACATCTAAAAAGGTTGGTAATAAGACAGCTTTCATATTACATCCCCTCTCATAAATCAAGGATATGGATTGGCATAAGATAATATTTCTTCATCTACATGCCCCATTCAAGGTGGAGACATTAATTCAATCTTATAAGGATATCTTATACTTTAATTATTTTGAGGATACCCCATAAATTTACCCTTCATAGCTGGTGATTCCACAATGGGTAGTGGAAGTTAAATCCCAAGTTGCCTAAATACCAAACATGATGATAAAAAAGCTACCTACGATGAGGTCTATCTTTGATCAAACCATAAGGACTATATAGAGAGTGAAGAAGAGGAAGATTCAAGATGAATTAGGTAGAGTCATAGTCTTAGAGGATAGACTTGATTTATTCTCCTTGTCTAGAGAAAAAATAAAAATCTAGGGGACTTCCCCTACAATGAAGACTTCTCTGCCTACTTGGTGACCCAAACTAGAGCCATCAATGAATTTTATAGGGTAACTTAGTAGGCTCGATATGAGATTTAGTAGGAATTAGAATGAATAAAATAAAAATAGAAGGTTTTGTATGTTCCAAAACATATAGAAGATGATGTTCAAAATGTGACTCTCAAATTATATAACATTATTAAAACTATCAGGGTAATGAAAACTAAAATGTCTCCCCTTCTCACTAGTACACCTAAATTATTTAATTATTTCAAAAAATATGAGAATAAAATTAATTTATTGATCCCAATTATAACTAATAAATACTTTAACCATTTAAATCTAATGACATCAATTAAATGAGATAATTCTCTCAACTTGGTGATAGTTAGAATATAGTTAGCCAATAATTGGGTTTCAAGTGCATAGGCCTTGGTCCCAATGTTTAAGATCATGAAATATAAGTTTTATAATTTTTTTATGAGCTCAAATTATATCAATTTAAAGACTTATGTGGTAATCTAATTTATTGAGCCATTTTTGATAAATTACTACAAGATTTAGATATTAGTTTCAAATAAGGACTTCAAGGACATTCCTTAAAAAATTAGCCAAGAACTCAAATCTATGAGGGGGAGAGTAACAAAAGTAGGATTTTTTTTTATAGATTTTAGTGGCACAAAAATTAAACCTTGATGCTTATTGAAAGAGGTCAATAAAATTCACAAGACATCTTTACTAAACATGTACATCATCTAATCCTAACACATCCTTGACAATAAACATTTTTAGGATTGGAAGATAAACAAATATGCATCTTCAAGTGTGATTCACCTACAATACATTTCAACTATGCCTACATCTAAAGCAATTGGGCCTACCATTGGAATAACTTCCATCACAAAAATGAAAACTAATAGCACACAAATGTCACCAAATGTAATTGCCTCCTCATAGGAAAATTATTTGGTCATTTTATGATGACATTGTAACTATAAGTTATTTGTAACTATTTTGTCTCTTGTAAATGGTTGGAAGCATCATATCCATACATGTCATACATGTTACCTCATGGTATATTTTAAAGTATAATGTAACATTGAGAATGTCTTGAGTGATGATGCATCACCATCCTAAGCGTTTATATACATGTAACCTTCTCATTTAAAAGAGAAGATAAATTTTGGATATTCAATATAGATATAGACCTTTGTAATTTTTCTAAAAAAATTGTGTTACATATCTTTCTCTTTCATGTATGTGTTATACTTTTTATGCATTTTATCTAACTAGTAGATTAGTTTATATATTCTATAAAATTTCTTAGTAACTTGTGGTTAATTAGAGAGATTTTTATTAATTAAAAATGTGTAGTAACAATTTTACATTGATAGATCTTATTTTCTTGCAACAAGTTTTCTAGGTTACTCTTTAAATTTACATAGAAACATTGTTCGATATAACTTCTTAGATTGAACTATAGCTAGTTAAAGGTTCTCTTCTAGATTTTCTATAACCTTTTATTAATAAATTATATAATAGTCTTAATACAAACATTTAGTTGATAAATAAGAGTTAATTTCATTATATTCCTTAGACCTTTTTACTATATTGGTCAATGTTGTATGCTAAAGCAACAAGATAAAAACATTAGTCCATTTATATTTGTCCTTGTTCTAAATCCAGTTAGAAAGAATTCATGTCATCTATCTTTAAATCATGTTTAATATCTCCTACTTTTTTCCCCTTTAGGAGGTAGGATTGTTGAAAAGAATGTCAAATCCTTCAAAATTACTTTGGGAATATTGAATGTGATCCAGGAGGTATAGCTTGTAGGATTTTTCCATTTACATTACAAGATTCCACCTATTATTATTTATTTAATGTTGTTAAAGGGTCAACAAGTTCTTGGAATGAATTCCAATATGTTTTCATAGGATAGTTCAGCCAAGTTACCAGCCCTAGTGTAGTGTACCAACACTTGGTTAGCATGAAAAGAGAGCCCAATGAACCCATTAGGGAATTCAATGTGAGGTTTCAAAATATGTACAACATGTTAGGTATTTCATATAAACTATATGTTATCTTGGCCCTTTAAATGTACAAGAATTCTTTAGATCTTACCACTACAATATTTGTGCATAGGGAAGTAAGTGTTACTAATTTGACATAGGCTTATGTCAAATTAATAGAGGTTGATAGACAAATAAACCCCAAATATCAAAGCTTAGTAGTTTAAAATGTGTATAAAACCTACCCTTAGATAAATCCAATAACAAATTCTAATCAAAACACTATGGTCTAGAGTCAAATCCAAGCCCATATGTGGTTGCCTCTATCTCATGCTTCACCTAAATAGGATATAAGTTCCCTAAATAACTTTTTCTAAGTTCCCAATCCTAAAAAAGTCTAGGAATTAGTACCAATAAACACTTATAGCATGTAAGATGCTACTAATAACTCTAATAAAACTAAACAAATATTATTCAAAGGATGGTACATAAATTAAGTAATGAGTTCTTAAGCATGTAGGAAAATATGGGAAATACATCAGTTAGAGTACCAACCAAAAAATTTTCTATCCAAGATGCAACAAAACATTCAATAGGTCTAGAAACAATGTGTATCATCTACCTAGTAAGGGGCTTGAAATAGATATTTTGGAGATAACACTACCTAACTAGTGTAGATTTCATAACACAACTTAACATGTAGAGTTGATCTCCATAGATTTATACACAACATTTGAGATCTTCCAAGAATAAATGGACATACAAGAATGTTCAATGAGTCAATTTGACCCTTCTTATTCCAAAAACTCTAGCCACTACAACACTTTTATAGTCTTTGGCATGTCCATTTCTAGTGGAATATGACATTGAACTAGAGGATAGTATAGATGGACTCTATTCCTTCTATCAATTCCATATACATATTTACAATATAAGGAGAAAACATCCTTTCACTACTCTTACACCTCCAAACAAAAGTCACCACTCCTTTAGATACAAAAAAGTAAAAGTAATCCACCTCTACCAAAGGAGAAACATCAATTGTAGCCAATGGAGTCATACAATAGAGAAGGGAACAATATTGTAGAATATATGAAGAAGATTAAAGCTGACATCACCCTACATGAGTTAGTTCAAATTACCAACTAGAGGGAGACAATATTGAAAGCCTTCACTAGAACATCTTCTACAAATAAGTAAAAGACTACCCAAGTGAATGTAATAATTTAAAAGGGTAAACCTAAGGTCCCACCCTTTTTGTTGATAGTTATAATTTTTGGTAAGAATGTTCATAATTATTTGGTGGACTCAAAATCATCAGCCAATATGATTCCCATAACTATATGTAATAAATTGAGGTTGACCTTAGATAAATAAAAAGGAGTGATCCTATAGCTAGATAAATCTACAGTGCCTTATGTTAGGGAATTATTGAATGTAAATATATAGTTGGCCTCAAAGCCATGTATATACAAATACATTGATATACTGATGGATTACATCTTATAGGATTATGGTCTATTACTCAATTGGGATTGGTCAAAAACATTAAATGGGTATGTACACACTAAATTTTTCACATATGTGGATGCAATGGAAAAGTGTGCCCAATCAAATTAGGATCGATCAAGAGTATAATTAAATTATCTAACCATTGAGTATAATGTAAAAAATAATAAGGTAAACTATGTCCTCAGGTGATGCTATTTATACCATCACTATGGAGCATGGAACCTAATGATAATAATTTGAAGGGTCTTCATAGTTATGGACTCTATGTTTGATGATGCTTGACCTAAGCAATGTTTTGGTGTTGGTGTGTCAGGTAAACTATGTCCTTATGTGATGCTATTTATACCATCACTATGGAGCATGGAACCTAATGATAATAATTTGAAGGGTCTTCATAGTTATGGACTCTATGTTTGATGATGCTTGACCTAAGAAAAGTTTTGGTGTTGATGTGTCCCTAATTGTTCTAGAAGGAAAATAATATATTGTTGCATATAGATTATAATTTCGTTACACCAATGACTAGGCTAATCATAAGGCCCTAATCCTAGGTCTACAGTTTGCCTTAAGCATGACATTAAGAAACTATTTTTTTTTGTGATTATAAGATATTGGTTAACTAGATTAGAAGAAAGTATCAATGAAAGTTGTACTATCTTAAGAAATATAAGCATAAAACCTAGGGCCTAATTGAGTATCTTGAGGATTTAAACATTAAATATATCCCAATGGAATAAAATAAATTAGTAAATGCATTGGTAAATTCATCAACCATCATGACACCACTCTAATAATCTAAGATGTAAAGATTTTTAGTGGAGATAGTGCCTTGTCCCTTAGTCCCTAACAATGTAGGAAACTTCCTAGTCTTTAAGGATGATCAACATATTATTTAATTCATTAATAATTCTACTAATTTTGAATACCACATCATAGATGAAAAGGAATTTAAATTTATATATGTAGAATACTTTGGACATGATGGTATCATATAGCTCAAGAAGAATAGAATCCCCATGGGGATGGTATTATTAGAAAGGATATTTCACTCAGATCCACAAGCCTAAAGGCAAAAGCATTCAAAGACAAATTAATCTAATTTTAGAAAATAAAATTTGGGATCTAAGGACTACGCTCAATATGTTATCATTGGTTTAGATTAGTTTAGATTGCACTTACAAAGAAAATAAAAAGTTGAATAATATTATAATGGATTATAAGGATGTGAGTGTTTGGACCTATGAAGACTTGAAGACTTTTGATCCTAGGGTAATCACCCATGTTATTCCCTTAAGTATAGTAAATAAACCCTTTATCCAACATCAAAGGTCCATGAATCCCATTATTTACCTATCATTCATACTAGATTTTATAAATTATTAGAGGTCAAGATCATATTTCTTATCAAACATTCTACCTATGTGGAAAACATAGTACCCATCAGGAATAATAATGGTGAAATAAGGGTATTTATTGACTTTAGTAACCTAAACAAGTATTTATATAAATATAATTATCCTATACCTTCATTGGATAAATTAATATAGACTATTAATGGGTCTAAAATGGTCTTATTTCTTGATGGTTTCCCAAGATATGATCAGGTGATGGTGGAATCATAGGACCGAATGAGGACAAATTTCACAACAAATTGGGGGCATATGTTTATAAAAGGATGCCCTTCAGCCTCATAATTTTTAGTCAAAAATTAAAATGATCCATGGACCATGCATTCCAAGGACTTATTGGTAAGTGCATTATTATTTATATGAATGATCTCACTATGTTTTCTAATAATATAATGTATTAAGTAGATCATCTGTAAAAAAATATTCAATAAGTGGAAGAGATATGGAGTATCCCTCAACCCTAAGAAGAGAATATTTATAGTAACAAAAGGAAAAATTCTAAGCCAAATTATAACCAAATATGGGATTTATATTTATCTTGAACGATTTTATTCCATCCTAAAGATAACACATCCTAATAGTGAAAATATTTCAAATCCTTCCTTGACAAGATAAATTTTGTGCACAAATTCATTTATGGGTTTATAGAGATCATCAAGCCAATGAATGACTTGATAAAAAAATATGTGAAGATGGAATGGATATTGGAGGCCAATAATTTCTTTTGATACATCAAGATGGTCATTCTTTAGGATTTAGTATTGATTAGTACTAACTTCACCAAGGATTTGTATATGCATTCTTGTACTTCAGAACATACCATTGCCTTAGTGTTCATTGAAAAAGTAGATGAAAATGAAAACACAATTATTTTATGAGTAATAATTTAAAGGATATTTAACTAAAATATTTCATGATAGACAAGCATATAAGTGGCAATTTGGCCTGTCAAGGACAAATACCAAACCATATAATTCAAAACTTTTCTTGGTACTATTACAAGCCTCTATAAGGTGGTATAAACTATGTATTTTGGCCTAAAAGATAATTTTTGGTATTAAATGTTAAATTAAAGTAACAAATACACAAAATTATCCAAAATACCTTCAAACATATTCAAATTGATGTAATTTCCTTAGTCATAAAGTGTCATGCTTTGAAAATATCTTTTCATTGAACTAAAAGGCATATTTTGGCCTCAAAAGGCTCCCACATGACAAATTTGGACCAAAACTAATGTAAAAATGTTTAAATATTGTTATAACATGATAATGACTCATGATCATCCTTATCTTTCCCTCAAATTATCCTTTTGAATCTTAAGTTTGAAGAAAAGGTAAAGAAAAGTCTATTTTTATGTAAACTCATGCATAAGTATAAACTTATACAAATAATTACATATAATATATGCCTTAATATTTAAGATAATGAAATATCAGGTGTTATATAATAATTTAAAGTAAATAATACTCAATATAGGCCCAAAATTGGTTCCCTCTAGTCATCTATCTTTTTTGCACATACTGAGAGCCCTTCAGGTTTGTAGGTGGTACAACCATGAGAGATAAAATCAAGGTTTGAAAATTTATTAAATAAAATTAGTCTTTTAGAGATTAAATATATGTAAATTTATTCTCAATTTGGTCCTCTCACCTTCATGAACCATCCCATTGAATTCAAGTTACTCATTATGGTTCCTTCATCTAAGCAGGCAATCAATTTTCTATTTTTCTCTTCATCAGGGTATCATGGTAGAAAATTTCAAGATTGTGGAGATTCTCATGAACATGATTCAAATTTACATTTTATTATTAAATTTTTTTCCACACATATGAGGTTCAAATAGAGATAAATAAAACATAATAGTTCAAATTTGTAGTATACAAGCATGTAAGGGGAGTTTGTATGATCTAAGAGAGAGAAAGAGTTTCAAGAATTTTTGGAATACTATTTATTAGGGTATCCTTCATGTTATTATATCTCTCAAGAAAGGTTTTGAAGAGTTTTTCTCAAATATCCATGGAAAATAATCCACTAATGTGTTATTAAGACATCTCCATTAGAGTCACATTTTAGCAAATTTTAAGGTTTCTTAGCATTGGTTAAGGATCTTGGTAGACTCCTAGGTTTCATTTAAACCACATATACCTCTTTCAAAGGCATTAAATTTTTAAA
The DNA here is from genome assembly GCA_037957365.1 of Torreya grandis. NCBI lineage: Eukaryota > Viridiplantae > Streptophyta > Pinopsida > Cupressales > Taxaceae > Torreya > Torreya grandis. Next base: position 1,672,672 of record JARHVA010003039.1, on the reverse strand, counting down.
ATATTATTTAATAGGTTCTCATTATTTATTAATAACCTCAAAATGATATTGTCATGTATATCTCATATCCATTCTCGCCTCCATCTTGTTCATTTTCATTTCACTACCATTCCTCATTGTCAAGTTCCATTTTCACCTCCATTCCATGTCCCCATCATCCTTAAAATATAATATCACTTTATACTCACTTTCATATCATATATGTATTTTAAATAGGACTCAAATAATATATATATCATCATGCTCATGAATATAGGGTTATGAAAACCTTGGTACACTACTAAAATAGTCAAGAATGACTACTTACAACCAACAAAAGTATAGTCAATATGTGTTTCAAGAAAATGATGTTTTAAAAGATTATAAGGAATATTTATGCATTGATAAGGTGTAAATATATATTAAAATATTAATATGTTAAGATACAACTTTACAAACATATTTTGTGACTTTTTCAAGGTCGTTTCCCCTTCAGTCCATATAGTCAACATTGTATTCACCTATAGCCAAACTAAAGAAAATGTGAGATCAAGGTGTAATATTGGATAAATTTAAATGATATATGAATAAAATTTATGAATACATAATAACCCTAATATAATTTGAAAGCATGATAAGATATATATTACAACCAAGTTCAAGTTCAACCCCCATATATAGTCTGTACAAAGATCAAACATAGTCAAGATTATGGTAAGGAAAGGTATATTTTTAAGAGATAGAGTAATGAATAAGGAGGTTAAAATTATGGTAAAATAATTATCATGAGACTATAACCAAAGATATACCATAAATATAAATCAAACTTAGACATGTTTTCAAGGAAAAGTATCCACTTATAGAAATATTTAAATGGGTTAGAGTACGTCAATATTTTACCACACCAGGACTATGAAAATTAGTGTTGTTATGATTTTAAAATGTATAAGGTTTATAAAAATGTTAATAATCACATGAAATTTGAAGGGTTACATCAAAATATTAGGTTAACATTGTAATATAACACAATCATTTACCTCGTAGATTATCACCTGTTGCCTTTTAGACAAGCCTATTCCAAAAACAATGAGAAGGATTGAAGTAGAGTGATATATGAAAAGTATATTTCCACATATAAGTTTCATGGAATAATTATTATATAAATAAAATAAATAGGGTTAGGAAAACATGATTTACATTCAGGTCAATTGTTAAATAGGCACCTATAACCATAATTGATAATAGTTCCATCTCATATAGTTACATACTTTCTTAAGGTGTATCTCAAGAATATTTGATTCAAGGAGGAAATTTTTGAAGTAATAATATAATAAATTAGTTAATTTATATCCTTAAACGTTTTTAAGTATCATGAAAAGGTCTGTTAACTCATCAAAGTAAGTACACAATCCTATGTATGGATTATGACTGTGTAAAAGCCTAAGAGTAGTGTTTGAAGGGAATATGATAGAGAAAATAATGAGATAAGGTTTAATATCACTTTATATATATTAAAATTTAAAATTTATGGTTTAATATATATTAATCACCTCAGTTTCCTCTAATGGACACCTACAATAGTGTTTGCATGGTGTAAGCTTTGAGAGACTATGAAGAGGAATGTTGTTGTAATGGGTAGCATGATCCAAGAAGTGACTAATGAAATTTAATAATCACTATAATAAGTTTTTTTATGACATAATAGAATACTTTAAATCATGTTAATAACTCAAAGAAAAAATTAAAACATGAAAACATAGTCATGAAGCACACATAGTTCATACTCAGTCAACATTGGAAGCCAGCCTTGGATAAAATGGTGAGTTTAGAGCCACTAAAAGTGGGATTAAGACTTAATATGATCTAATTTATATTTTAAATCCTCACATGACATATTTGAGGTCCAACTAGAGGTGTAAGTGCTCACTATTTTAGCATAAGCCTCTTGTAGTTAGCACATAGTCATGAATGAGAAATGAGTTTTTGAGATGATTTTTAAAGATAAATAGAGGGTTTATAATTAATTAATATTTTATGAGATATGATATCATGATTTAAATGTTTCAATATTCTCTATGTATTATATGACATTCATTTTTTTAAGCAAAAAAACCCTTGAGGGTAGGTTTAAGATGAGAAAGACCAAAAAAGGCTTGTGTGCTTTTAAGAATCTTTACTTATTTTGAGACTTGTTGATGATGTATTCATAGTGAAGAAATGTTTATAAGGTATTTTCACTATTATATTTTGTTTAAAATATAAATATATATGAGAAAATAGGCAAACTCAATTACCCACAATTTTACAAGCTAACACTACTTAAAAACCTAAGGTAGAGAGATAAGAGAGTAGAGGTTTTTTAAAAGATGAAAACCAAGATTGAGGACGATGGTAAATTTAATAACATTTTTAAGGATTTTAAAACCCCATTAACTCTTAATTTTAATGACAAAGGACTTATATACCTATATTTTAGCAAACACACAATCGAAGCAGAGAAAATGTACAAGCAATATTAAGAAGCATCAAGGCAAAATGGAGTTTGGGAAGAAAAATTAGGTCATAGGGGGTGAAATTTAATTTTAATTTTTTTTAAAATCTCTCATATCCTATTATAGGTTCCTTAAACCCTCAAACTCAATATTTGGCCAAACATGCCTAAAGCCAGTTTTAGGCCTATAAAGCCTACACCACATGAAGGCACTTTTAAAAACTACAATGCAAGATGACACCTTGAGTATGATATGTGTGATCAAGGGATATAAGTATGGTGGTTATATAATATGTTAAATTCATAATTAATTCAACTCAAAATTAAATTAATAACACACTAACATGCATAACATTACCTTGGCTAGATCAAAGGGAAGAGCATGGTGAAGAAACACAAATTAAACAAAGAAAAAATAAAAATAGAAATAAATTACACACAAATTACTTACCAAATATTTGAATTCTCCAAAAGGCTTATTAATTTTCCTTACTCATATTGTTCTCAAAAGGTATTCATCAATGAGGCTTGGCTATCTCCATCTCCTCTTAGCATCATGATCATGCTTTAATTATGACTTTGATATGTTTTGAAATGGCTTGGATTGGAATTTTGGCATTATAAATATATGAATTTTATTCATGCCCTAAATCCTTCATTATAAATCTACTATGTTTTAAGCTCTCTAAATGAAGAGCTATAGGCTTGTATTTATAAGCTTTGAAATCTACTTGGAATGAGTTAAATACTATCCTAGGTTTGCTTAATTAACCCTAGTATATTTAACAGGTGTCTAAACCTCATGATTAACATGAAATAGGCATGGTTTGAGATATTTTTTATTTTGGTCAACTCACAAAAGGTAATGATTACTTCTTAAGATATTATTTTTATTTTGAATTCCTTTTTGATAATTCATTTAATTGCTCAAGGTTGAATTAAATTAGGATTTGATTAAGATTTGCATGTTAATTAATTCCTTTTAGGATTTTGAATCATTTTCAAGATTTTTATTTTATTCAATGTGCATTTACTTAATTTAATTGATTTATGGGCCAAATTTATTTATTTTCATGTTATGAAGCTAAATTTGAGATATTTAGAAATTCTTAGGCTAGATGTAAAAAGGTTGGTAAGAATTCATCTTAAGTCAATTACGAAGCCATTGGTGGTCAATTTTTGGTATCTATAGTTTGCCCCTATTTTGGAAGGCATTATAATCTATAAGAACAATAACATCTTCCCAAAGAATAAAAATGTTCTATGTGATTACAAATTCAATGGAAATTGATGAATTATAGGATTCCCCCATAAGGGAACAATTTTTAAAAGGGTCGGCATATAGTCCCTTGAAATAAGGAAATGAGGGGACTAAACAAATGAAAATGATGGGGTGATAACAAAATTATCTATCTAAAGTTGGTCAAAATCATTTAGAATACAAGTGGGATGGTGTATAATGGTTTACCCAAAGGTAGTTATAAGCATTATACCCAGATAATGACAAACATGGTATGATAACACAATGATTTTCCTTAAGGTAGTCATAATTGTTGAGAAAAAAGGAGATGCCATAATAAAGACAAATAAATAGGATAAAAACATGCCCCAAGTGGGTAAAGGAAAGTGAATGATTTGACCGAAGGAGGTTATAATCATTAAACCTCAAATTAGTGAAAACATAATTATTTTCCCAAAGGTGTTTAGAATCATTGAGAATGCAGGTGGGATGATGTCCCATGATTCTCCCATAGGTGGTTATAATCATTGGAAACTGATTATGGCAAATGATATGTATCGATTATGATTGAAAATATGATTATGGTAACTTTATATAGAGGATAAATATGAATTAGGCAACCTAATAATAGGGAGATGCTCATCTGATCTAACAAAAGTTGAAATTCTTTCATTGTTTAATTACTTTATTTAGGATATGATAGGGATTAGATCAGGAATGTTTTTGATGCTAGTGCCAAGGAGATATCAATGATTCATTGATGGTGTAGACTTATTGAATATTATTTTTGTTATATCACTTAATAGTAGGCATCATGATAGAATACCATGAGGACTTGGCCTAAATATAGATAGAGACTAACTCTTGTGATTTAATACTCAAAGGAAAACAATTAACCAATGATAAAAACCATGATGATAATTTTGATGTATGAATATGGATAGATTCAAGAATAATGAACATGGAATCACTTAATGAACACACATGGATTAAAATAAGGAAATAATACTTAAATCAAACAAGTAAGCATACAAAAAATTCAATAAATAAACAAGCAATAGTTAGTCCCAATGTCACTACAAACAACACAACATAAACAAGATAGAGAATATTTCCCCTAAAACATAGGTGATAACATAAAAAAAATGATGGGGTAATAGAAAAAAAGGAATGGTCTGGCCGAACTATTTGCATATACACTAGGAAAGTGGATGATGCTACATATTTCCATAGATGATATATCCAACAAAAACTTCAAAATGAATGTAGTTCTCTTAGGAAGTGGGATATAATAAAATTTTAAGAGAGAAAAAACATGATAAATGTGATAGAATAATAGGAATGAGCTTTCAAAATGGTGAGAGATTGGGATAAAAGGAAAAAAAGGATGGGGAATCTAAGTGACAAGTGATTTCTTGTGACTTAGTGAGGATTCCCAGAATCCTTAAGGCAAAGAAGTGGTCAATGTTTTTGTTTTCTTAAATTGTTTTACAAATGTTTTTGGAATTTTTGAGTATCTCAACTCAATCGAGAATGATGATAAAGTAAAAGGTTCAATCTCTCAAAATGAAAAGAGTGTGGAAAAATTGAATAGATGCTCGCAAAATAATGAGAGTGTAATGGCAAGGGGGACTGATCTAACCTCAACAATTATTTAAAATGACCCACATAGTCCTAAAATAGCCTTCGGTCATATTATTTATAACTTACAATGGATGAATCTGACTAGTGTAGTAGCCAATTCAAACAAAATAAGCATAGTTGACATAGTGGAACAATATGACATAGGAGTGAAAAGTTGGTATTAAAGGCAAAATAAACAAATGTTTCACCTATTTTTACCATATGTAGTTATAACTAAGATACAACTTATCAGATTAATGATACTAATTTGCTCTTATAGGTGAATATAATCATGCTCACATAAATAGACTTGATATAATAATGTAATAAGAAATGAATTATGTAAATATGAAAACTTCTATAGTATTGCTCCAAAATACTGTCTTTATCTAGAATGTTTAAAACCGCTGCTAAAATTAATCTGATTCATCATGCTAAAAGTATGAAACCAATGGATGAACCAAGGTTAAACTAGCTAGGATAGGATGGATCCAAAAAATGTTTAGTTAATAGGTCATAATGGTATAATGGATAAGTGATAAGCAAAGTGATTGGATGGTAGAATGATATGGTGATAGAATGGTAAAATGATAGAAGGATTACCCCCAAGTGATAAGGAAAATGGAAAGGTATGAAATAATGACTTTAGAATGGCACCAAAAAAATTCATGGTTGTGTTTGGCCTAGATATGGTAAATGCCCAAGATATGACAAAATAAAAAAGGTATGGTACATGATTTTATCCAATGATGGTTGTTGGTTTTTATGTTTTTGGTCTATGTGTGCTAAATGATTTTGTTGTTCTTGCTAATATGGAGATGCATGTTCTGATAGGAAAATGATACAACAAGAATAATAAATAATGTAAATCAATATCCCATGCCTTTTTTAAATAAATTCTCTATAAATAAAAAACTACATATTTGGATGCCAAGAATTTTGTTGTGATCTTCATTTGTCATTGATTATGTTTCTTTCAAATGCCAAAACAAGGTATCTTTGTAGCCACTACAAAGAAAAGTGCATCTAGGGATAGTAAATAGGGATAAATGTTGGTTTTTAGGTTTGGTTTGGAAATGGAATGGTGGTTGATAATGGAATGTATAACATTTGGGAAATAAATTAAGATTATTAGGCACACACAATGTTATTGATTCTAGATTTGACATAACTTTGGATGTGGTGGGGCTAAAAAATTATAAGTATGCTCTTGATAGGACCACAATATTTTTATATTGTTTGGGTCTGTGAGTAGCTACCTTATAATTAGGCTATAGATTGGAAGCTATCTTGATTTCATCTTTGATTTTTTCTTCATCAAGCAGTGAAGGAATTTTGTTCTCAGCTATTGGTGCTTTGAAGAGGTTTCTACCAATGAAGTTATCTTGATTGTCCTGTAGTGCCTCTAAGAAGGTTTTACTAAGGAATATTGTCTTTTGACTTTGATTTTTATTTTAGCACCTCTAAAAAGGTTTCACTATAAGATGATAAGTTTGAACTTTTATTTTCTCTTAGCATCTCTGAAAAGGTTTCACTATGAGATCATTCTTCTTCTACATGAATGTGGTCTTGTACTCCTTTATGTTCTTCAACTGATACATCACCATGGATATAGTTTAATAAGGTGTGATTCTGTTAATCCCAATCAACACTTGTGGGAGGTGTAATGTCAATATAATGGCTATTTTGGTTGGTGATAATGGTATGTGGAATGGTAATGGAATGGGTAGAGGTAGCACAATCCTCGTTGAAGATACTAGGAGAACTTGTGTCGATGTTGAAGTACTCATCCTCAAAAGATATGGATGGATAGAAATGTACTCAAATTAATATTAAAGTCATGAATAACCAATATTATAATAGCCATGAATGAATTATTATTATGAATCTAATTTTGACTTAATATACTCTAAATATGATGTTGATTCTACTTCTGATGCTAAATTTGATGTCAGTTCAAGAATCAAACCTAAACCTAATTTTAATTCTTTATCTGGCATGAATTTTTCTACAATTCTATTATGTTAAATAATTTTTATTAGACAAGTAATGGCCTATTGGGATCTTTTGGAATAGGATTTTCTATGAAATATTACATAAATACTAGTTTATCAATGTGAAATTCCTTAATGATAAGAAAAAGGTCAAGAGACAACTCTTGAAAGACTAGATTATTAAGGGGAGGATCTTGAAAAATAGGCATATGGTCAAGTTAATGATTTTCCCAAAGGTATTCATAATCATTAATAAGTGACTCAATAAATACTATTAGGTTGTGGAGCTAAAAGCTTCAACTTGTTGCAGACAAAGAAAAGGAGGTTGCTGAAGACCCAAAAGTACCGGCATCGGTAGTAGGACCGACGTCAGTCATGATGAATGTAGAAGGCAATTGGCATTGGCAGGGAGTCAGCCGACATCGGTCAGCACTAGTTAGACAGGGACCGACATCGGTCGCCTGTGTGTTCTAGAACTGTTCGTTGCACGAACAATTAGTTAAGTGAACGGGTTGTTTGCATGTTAAAGGCTATTTCGAGTCTTGAGCTATGTGTCTATTATTAGTAAACTAAGAGTCTAAGTTATTTTTTAAGTTTGGGATCTATTTATAGACCCATTGGCATGTATTGTAAAGTGTGCTAGTGAAGAGAACAAAGTGTGTGTTTTCTCCTAGTTCCATTATAAGCTAGAAAGGAAGGCAAGGAAGATCCTTCCATTGTAAGTATGGTCTATTGAATTATAGGTTACAGGCTCATGGGAGATCAACTTGAAGGACTATAGAGTGTTTGGTGTACTGGCAGGGTTATTACTGACTGGTTGGAGAGGTGAACACCAATTTTGTGTGTGAGTTGTGTGTTGGGACCATTTTTGGTAGGAGAGTGTTTTGAAGAAGAATTACTATACACTTGAGGTGTGGGAAGCCTCTGTAAGGTGGAAGAGTGTGGCAGCTCTTTATTATATTCTTTTCTATACAAGTATTAATATATAAGAGTGTATATTGTCTCTCATATTCTATGTTATTTTTGAATTCTAGTTACTTGTACTTCTAGATATTTTTGCATGTTTAATTGTTTATATTTGGTAATCATATTATGCTCTTTCTGAGGAGCAAGATCCTAACAAGTGGGATTAGAATAGGTGTGTTTGTTCTTGGATTTACCATTAATTGGTACCAAAGCATGTTTGTTGTTCTAGGGGTACCTGACACATTGTATCAGAGCTTTTGGTTGGGATACTAACAGGTTGTATTAGATTTGGTTAGTGTGTTTTGATTACAGGTTACTCACAGGGATTTCTGTTTGAGTGGGAGTAGAGCAATGGAAAAAGACAGTAAGCTAAGAATGGAGAAGTTTAATAGCAGGAGGTCCAAGTCCAGGTATGGTAGAATAGCCTGCTGGAAATGTGGAAAGAAAGAGCAGAGAAAAGAAGATTGTTGGTTGGTAACAGATCAACATGAAGGACATGAAGAAGAAGCAGATGTTACAGAGTTTGTTGCACAAGATGCTCTGGTATGTTCTTTGGATAAAGTAGAATCTTGGGTTTTAGATTCTGGTGCCTCTTTTCATGCATCCCCAAATAGGGAATTTTTTCATGAGTATGTCCAGGGAGACTTTGGATAAATTTTTTTAGGGGATGGAAAGCCTTGTCAGATGGTTGGCAAAGGGAAAGTGAATCTGAAATTGCAGAGAGGTAACACATGGGTGTTGAATGAGGCCATGCATGTCCCAGTTCTAGAGCAGAATTTGATTTCTCTAAGAAGTTTGGGTGATGAGGGTTGCACAGTAACTCTCACAGTGGACTCTTGGAAGGTTACCAAGGGTGCACTTGTTATAGCAAGAGGTAAGAAAGTAGGTACGCTTTATCTATCTACTTGTATTATTGATTCTCTTTTTGGGTTATCTACTTTAGCTATAGATTTAGAGATGTGGCTTAATAGGCTTGGTCACATGAATAAGAAGGAGATGCATGTTCTTGAGTGAAAGGGTATAACTCGAGGTTTCTGTATGTAGAAGAAGAAGGTAACGTTTCTTGAGGAATCAAATGTTCATGACAAGAGCAGGAAAGCCTTAGTTTTCAAGGAGAAGATGACAGACAGGTATCAGTCATAGGGGCTGAGGAATTATGAGTAGAGCAAGAGTGATTTGGATAAGGGTTTGATCCAAAAGGAGCTCACAGGAAAAAGTCATTTGTCACAAGAAAAACACAGAGACCAATGTCGGTTAGAAAATTGACATTGGCATCCAGACAGGGACTGACATCAGCTATGTGTAGCCTAACATCGGTGACTCAAGGTAGATAAACACAGGCATCAGTTAGGGGGGAACTGATGTCAGTGATGAGGCAGTCACATGGAACCGACGTCGATCGGGTGCAGACTGAGATGTGACTGGCATCGATCACTAAGATAGATTTTGGGTGCACAGCAAGCTGTCAAGGAGTCTCAAGTGCCCATATGGAGGACTTAAAGGGTAGGTAAGCCTCAAATTCATTATTTCCCTTCTTTACACTACTTATTGCTCACTTATGGTAAAGAACCAAGAAGTTGTTAAAGAAGTAGAATAAGTAGATCTAAGAAATAGTGGGAGCTTGGCATGGATGGAGGATGTGATTCCTTAGAGGAGAACCAAATAGGAGTTTTTGGTGCAGTTTCCAGTTGGAAGTAAGCACTGAGAGACGAATGGATGTTTAGGATAAGGAAGAGTAGAAATGGATACGTGAGATGGAAGGCCAAGGTGTATGGTCTTGTATAAGCTACAGTGTAATGGAGGTTTGATCATTGTGTTTCTCTTTACCAGGTTGGATAATATTAGCTACATTATCCTATTACTATATGATGTGCTTGTTGCAGGGTTACATATACAGGTATTGTTGAACTAAAGGTAAAGCTAGTTCAGGGGTGTGTCATGGAGAATCTCGGAGCAGCAAGGTTCTTTGGCATGAGTTTGTTCTAGGGACATGGAAGGTCATATATTGACTTTGTTTTAGGATGATTGTGTGAGACCGGTTAGCACGCCGATGGTTGGACAGTTCACAGAACAATATCTTTATTCACATAATGAGGTTAAGTGCATGGTATGTACTAGCCTGAGTTTTCCCAAATAGTGGGAGTTGTCAGAAAGTTAGGAGCCAATCCGAGAAAGAAGCATTGGAGGGCAGTTCAGTGGATTCTGAGAGGGACTAGCAGTAGGTGCACATGCTATGCAGGGTCAAGTTATTTTATACATGGGTTTGTAGATGCGGATGTGGTAGGTAATTTGGATGACAGGTTGTGTGCCACAAGATTTGTGGTAGTTGGTCTTCAAGAGTGATCTTGAAGAGGGATACAGAGCCAAGGGAACTAACTAGATAGTGTACAGGTATAGGTATAGTTGCAACTATTTATCTCCAAGTGGGAGATTGTTAGGTTGTGGAGCTAAAAGCTTCAACTTGTTGCAGACAAAGAAAAGGAGGTTGCTAAAGACCCAGAAGTACTGATGTTGGTAGTATGACCGACGTCGATCATGATGAATGTAGAAGGCAACCGGCATCGGTAAGGATTCAGCCGATGTCAGTCATCACCAGTTAGACAAGGACTGACATCGGTCACCTGTGTGTTCCAAAACTGTTCATTGCACAAATAGTTAGTTAAGTGAATGGGTTGTTTACATGTTAAAGGCTATTTTGAGTCTTGAGCTGCATGTCTATTATTAGTTATTGTTTAAGTCTAGGATCTATTTATAGACCCATTGGCATGTATTGTAAAGTGTGCTAGTGAAGAGAACAAAGTGTGTGTTTTCTCCTAGTTCCATTATGAGCTAAAAAGGAAGGCAAGGAAGATCCTTCCATTGTAAGTATGGTCTGTTGAATTTTAGGTTACAAGTTCATGGGAGATCAACTTGAAGTACTATAGAGTGCTTGGTGTACTGGCAGGGTTATTACTGACTGGTTGGAGAGGTGAACACCAATTCTATGTGTGAGTTGTGTGTTGGGACTGTTTTTGGTAGGAGAGTGTTTTGAAGAGGAATTACTATACACTTGAGGTGTGGGAAGCCTCTATAAGGTGGAAGAGTGTGGTGGCTCTTTATTTTATTCTTTTCTATACAAGTATTAATATATAAGAGTGTATATTGTCTCTCATATTTTGTGTTATTTGTGAATTCTAGTTACTTGTACTTCTTGATATTTTTGCATGTTTAATTGCTTATATTTGGTAATCATATTGTGTTCTTTCTAAGGAGCAAGATCCTAACAAGTGGGATCAGAATAGGTGTGTTTGTTCTTGGATTTCCCATCAATTGGTACTAGAGCATGTTTGTTGTTCTAGGGGTACCTGACAAATACTAACTCATTAGAGTGAGACTCCTCAACAAGTATAGGATTGAAAGGTGATTCATCATAGGTTGACTTATCACAAATGGTTGGTTCATTAAAAACATCTTACATTTGTTGGTTTTCTTGGCCTTGATTTACAATCAATTGTAAAATTTCTATTTTGAATTTTTTTAATCCTTGAATGATTGGTTTGATTTGAGAGGTATTGATTGGTTTGATTGAGGTACTGATTAGCTCAATTGGGGTTGGATAATTGGCTGGAGTTTTTGAAAGTGGGGAACAATTAGTAATGGATGAAGGATGATTTATGTTTGGATAATGGTAGGGCATTAGGGATCAAAATTTCTTGTATGAGCCATAGGATGAAGTATTTTAATGGTAGTGATAGGCCATTACAAAGCTTGGTTTCTCACACAAGCCAAAGGACTAGGTCTTGAAAGGACAAGTTTGGTTCATTATGGAGCTTCATTGATCACACAAGACAAAGGACAAGGTATTAGAATGGTAATGGTATTCCTTAGATGTTGTGTAGCTTTATATATTATAAACTATAAATGAGGGTTAATGGTATAGGTGGGAGATTGGGTTATCACATAATGGAAAGTATAATACCACAACTATCTTGAAGAATGGATCAATGTACCGTATGCTTGAACAGTTTGACTTTTCTCCCGAAATTGAGGAATGCAAGGAGGGTATGAATCCTCCTCCAAAATAACATCTTCCTTATTCCCATATGGGTTTTGGCTTAGGTTGTAATCTGGTTCTTGACTTTGTTTCTTTGATTGATTATTGTAATGTGGATATGGATCCATCTCATAAAAAAAATCATCATCAAATAGGTCTTCACCTGATTCCTCATCATCAATCATATCATCTTAGTAGGGGTATTCAGTTGAATTTTGTGCAACCATTCCATCATAATTTTGATTATACATGAATCCAATATAAGTGTATCTATATATATCCACATCAAGTAAGAAATCTCTATAACAAAAGTTCTTAGAGTTATAAAAAATTTGAAAATAATTTCCAAAGGATAAAATGTTCAAACTTGGTCTAACTTGGTCTATGGTGGAGATGTATCTTGAAAAAGTATATGCAAAGACTTGGTATAAATAGTATAACTTAAAATGTCTAATGATAAATGTTTCATACAAACAAGGTCAAGTAAAATAACCTCAAAACAAGATGCCAAAATCTAATGTCCAAAGATGTGAAAAATAGGTCTAAACTAGGAAAGGGAATATAGTAGCTAAGTCTTTTTTCCAAACATGGATTCAAAATATAGGCTTTAACAAGTTGTGCTAGGAATTTTTTCCAAATGTGATGTCAAAATCTAAGATTGAGATAAAGGATTATGATTAATCTAACAAACTTAGAATAGTTTGGCAAAGACTAGGCACTTGACTCTAGACATAAACATGATCTGATTGTTATAAAACACTAAAAAAAAGGCACTTTGAAGATGGGCTAATTCTATAAAATAAAGGCAAAAAAAATAAATTTTCAAAATTTGAGTAATAAATTAACCTAAGCTATGCAAACCAAAATAGAAACATCTATGTATCAACCCCTATGTCTTGAGGCCTAAACATAAATAAATTAATTTTTGAATCCAAACTAGAAAAGGTTAATATAACAACAACTAAGGTAAAATATAATTATAATGACCAATAAACTAGGAAAATTTGAACAACATGATTGTGATAAACAAATAACCAACAAGGCATAAATGATTGGTTTTTAAACAATGATAATTTGGACACAAGACAAGACAAGTCTTTTGAAATAATTTGAGCAGTGTAATGGCATTATCACTCCAAAAAGATATGACAATGGTTACGTTTCAAAGAATTTAAAAGCACAAGACATGAAATTATTTGGGCAACGTAATTTTACCCATCTCAATCAAGTACCACACTCAATGTTTTTACACAAAAATTTTATAAGTTAAATCAAGGTGTCAAATGGATGGCATAATGCCTCCTCAAATAATAGAGTAATATTGGACACAATAATCATTTATGACATGGTATAAACAATAAATTTTTAGTTATAACACATGAATCAATTAAAGAATAAATAACAAAATACAACTAAGTATATCATCTTAGATCCTATCATAGTGTGGTAAAGTGGAGTTGACTAAAACTTACAATTTATAACCATCTAGATTGATCTCATGTGTAAAACATTCCACATTTAAATATAAGAGAAGCAACACATTAATTATATCTATGTCAAATGGATTCTTATGAAAAGGTCTTGTCCTTTTTGTAACCACTACATCTATCAATTACGTAGGGTAGTGCGATGTCCTAAATGATCATACATTTTGGGTTGGCTTACCACTAATGAAAATTGTTTGATTACTCAAACCACCATCCTAGTGGGGCAATCCCAATTTTATATATCCTCCTATGGAAAGGGGTTGAAACACTACTCGGATATGAAGCTCTGAGTTAATGATTCCCTAAATAACTTGAAAGATTTAATGACATCCCCTTCACAAGCCAAAATACATGAAAATAAAATACAAGTAGAAAGACTTTAGGGTTGATTTTAGATCATCCAATACCAAATGGGTTTTGGGGAGAGCCTAGGCAACTTTCTTTCTATGCCTTATACTAGGCACTAGATGTAATAGAATGGCACTTTTCATCCCATTAGTTCCCTATAATGGATGGAAGGAAATAATACATATCCTTTTTATGAAACAAATAATCAAAAAGAAAGTTTTATACATAATTGTGAGTGAGGTTTTAATTTAAGCACCATATTGAATGTGACATTTTTCTTTACTAGGCCCCTTGTCTTAAGTGTGAAAGATTGAAATAATTGCACAAAACCAAATGAAGCAAAAACATATAAGTTTATTTTAAGCCCAAAGATTAAATGTTCAAGACTTAGCCTATGTTAATGTTTATACACCAATTTGAAATGTTTCAAGATTTAAGATTTTTTTTAAGCACCAAAAATGAAATGTCTCTAAGATTTAGCCAATCCTATTTCATTCTAAACACCAATATCCAAAAGTGTGCAAGCTAACATGTTTATTTTAGGACCCAAATTAAAATGTGCAAGGTTTGAATAATTCCTTTTAGAACCCAAAATGAAATATTTCATTAGTCTAAGAATGCAAATTTGGTTTTTAAATTTATCATTAAACCTACAATTGTTAGATAATAACTTTATAATTTCAAGCACATTTGGTTTTGATCAAAATTTTTTTTGGAAATAACCAATATTAGTCAATAAAGATGAAGATAAGTCTCTTATGAACCTCAAGGTAAAACATACACAATGTAAAAATGCCATTTAGTTAAATTTTAGCACAAAAGCTCAAAAAAACATGAAATAGGATGACTAAACAAAGAAAATACAATTCAACGAAACCAAGGGACAATGATTAGAATGTTTAGAAAGAATGAAACTCCTATTTCAAGATTTTGTGAAGAATTTAATAAACTTTAAAGTAAATTGATATAATTTTATAAAAATTTATGAGAAAAAATGTGGTTTTAAAAAAATCATCAAAAATGGAGTCTATATGACCCCAAATGAAGATCCAAAAGATGTATTAATAGCTCTTGAGTCTACACTATACAAACATGTAACTCCACAATGTAAAAATTCAACTCACAGTGCAAAAACATGATTTCAAAATTTGTAGTTTTTTAATTTAACCAAAATTTTTAACATGACTGCTAGTGGTTGAGACATAAAACAACTAATGGTCATGTAATATTTCAATTCATGAAATGGTGGTTTTGACAAAACCACAACTATAAAGTTATGAAATTACAATTCAAAAAGAAAATTTGTGATTTACATAGAGCAAACTCACAAGAAGAATAAAAATGTCCCCTATCTTGTATTTTTCACCTTCCTTAGTGAGAAAGATCAAATTTTTACATGAAAAATGTTAGTGAAATGATCTAGAAGGATTTAAGAGTAACTTTTTGGTGTGCATATCCCACTAGGTGTGCCATTTGTGATCAAGGAATCCAAAAAATGTAGTTAGATCATATGTTATCTTTAAAATGAAATCAAGTAAATCAAATAAATTACAAAATAACATGCATAACACTACCTTTAATATATCAAAGAGATGATCATGTTGAAGAAACATAAATGAACAAAGCACAACTAAAAATGGCAAGAGGATTTTTTGTTTGGATTGCTTGGATTGAGCTCAAAAGGTCTTGATCAATGGGGATTGACTATCTCCATATCCTCTTAGAATCATGCTCATGCTTGGATCATAATTTTGATATGGCTTGAAATGGCTTATCTTTTAATTTTTGCATTATAACTCTATGCATTTGCTTCATGCCCTAAACATTGAATTCTAACTCTACTATATTCTAAACTCTTGAAATGAAGATCTCTAGGCTTGTATTTATAGGCTTTGAAATCAACATAGAATGATTTAAATCTTAACCAATGTTTGATTAGTTAACCTTAGTATATTTAAAAGGTGTTCAAAACTCATTACTATCAAGTAATAGGCATGGTTTGAGATATTTTTGATTTCTAACAATTCATAAAAGGTAATGATTACTTCCTAGGATATTCTATTGATTTCAAATCTCCTTTTTGATCATTCATTTAATTACTCAAGGATGAATTCAATTAGGATTTTATTAATATTTGTATGCTATTTAATCCCTTTTAGTATTTTGAAACATTTTCAATCTTTTGATTTTATTCAATGTGCATTTGTTCAATTTAATTGATTTATGTGCCAAATTAATTTATTTACATGTTATGAAGACAAATTTGAGATGTTTATAAATTCTTAGGAAAGATGTAAAAATGCTGGTAATAATTAATATAAATTTAGGTATGAATCCATTGGTGGCCAATTTTAGGTGTCTATAGTATGATAAGATGTTTCAAGTCCAATGAGGATGATTTCAAGTAGGGAGAAACAATGGAACAATCAATTTCACTCTCAAGGAGAAATTTTTACTATACAATATAAAACACTCATTCAACCCACCTATTAAAGTGCTCATATATTTCACCTATTTAATTGAAGTTAAAATTCTTGAGTGATTGAGGTTGGTTGAGGGTCTAATGTTTATAAACAATCACTGAGAGCATAAGCATGTCCATAATGCATATAAAACCCTACATGCCAGATTCATTATTTACATATCTTTGTATAATTTTTACATGGGAACCTAATATTTTCAAAAATGTTGAGGGGGTTTATGTACTAAATATTTATGGTAAGAATTTTTGGTTTAGAGGTCTGTATTTTATCAACCATCATTAAGAAGGTTCACCTCGAAAACCCTCCTACAAACCAATTTTGAGAAAATTCAAATTTATTGAAATAAAAACCTCATGAATAATACTAAAACATATTGAAACATTAATTACACTTAGATAAGGTCTTATAAAGGGTAATTTGTTGTATGAAACTATATGGACATGGAAGAAAATAAGGGTTTTAGAGGAAAAAGTGCAAAAAATAGAGGTACAAAGTATTTTAATGGATTCCAATCCATGGAGAGTGAATTTTTTCACTTGTTCTTCCTTTTAAAGACATAATATTCTCAAAAAAATGCCTATAAATTCCTCTATCAACTCATTCAAATCAACCAATCTATATAATTGAAGATAATTTGACCTAGTCAACTAGTTTGACTAAGTTGCAGGTGTTTCTTCATCAAAGAGACCTATTTCATGATATAAGGAGTTGTTCCAAGCATAAATATCATTATATTTACATTTTAAAATTTTTTCATGTAGGTCCATATATCCATCAATTGAAATATGATAGGCTACTAAGCCTATTTGGCCTAGTGGGCCTATTTTATCAATCAATTAAAGTGAAAACATGGCATTTAAGGTCTATCTAATGAGTTTATGTGGAGTTATAAAAAGACATATCTGGTATTCAAGATAAAATTAAATACATATCTAGTCTTCAAGTGTTAATTCATGTAAAGGAGGGATAAATAAGGAGATAATTTATCTTAAGTGACGATCATTCTGAGTTAATTCCCAAGTCTTCATGCAAGAGAAGTCATCCAATTATCTTAAACTTTATTGAGAGGAATTAAATAACAAAATAATTATGTATCATGAAATCAAGAAGATTTTGAACAATTAAATATGTCCTACCACCTTGCTTTCAATACCAAGGAGCTCATGCAAGGCATCAAGCATAAAGAGATGTGATGAAAGACTATTAATAGATATTGTAAATAAATTTGACTTGAGTTAATATTTAATTGACCTATTCTTCTCTCTTCTAATCCACTCTCTTGGCTATTTATATTTTCTCATGTTCTATATATTTGGGATTTTAGCCCTAATTTCAAGATCCCCATTTTGGGCATGATGAAACCCTACCAAGATTGAGATTTATAAACCTTTTGAATCAATATAATGGACTATTGAAACATCTTTACGATTGAGTTATAATGTTTATATGATTATTTATATGTGTAAAATTGGATGAATATTCCTTTAAACATGTCCTTTCCATTTATCTTTTGTAGGTTACATGAAGTGTCAAATGTTGGTAATGAGATTTGTAGTGTAACAAGGTTGAAAGTGTCTCAAATCAAAACTCTACCTCTATACCTCCAAAATATTTTCATCCATCAAGACCTCCATATTAAAAAATATTAAATAATAAGCATTAGAGTTAGTCTTTCAATCCATTATCAAATTCATTAATGCTATAGAGTTAAAATAGAGTGGAAGAACTAGTAATACAGGTGTATCACCATTAGTAGAATAGGATTTATCTTTATGTTTCCTTCTAAATTTTTTCATCCCATAAGTATATTAGGTTTTAGTAACTAATAAAAGTAATATATTCAAAGGATATAACCACGCAATATAGATTTATGGTCTAAGATACAAGTGTCCCATAGCCTTAGACCATTCCAATGTTAGTCCAAGATTCAAAGAAATCTGAGCAATATACTTTAGTAGATTAAAATATAGGTTGCTAACATAGATATATGTGTTAATCAAAGATGTGAAAATTTTCTAAAACTATATATAAAGTAATAAAACTTATGATACAGTCCAAGACCCAGTAGATAAGATCACACTCAACCAAAATAAACTTGGAAAAATAAGGGGCATGTGGATGGAAAGCTTGTAAGAGTTTGATTTGGATATTAGACTATCCAAGATGGTGAGAGTCTAGGTAATAATACAAATAATTATTGAGATAGATCCACAAAATTAGTTTGAGAAAGTCAAATAATTCCAAATAGATGAAGGTTAATTTCATTCTCAAATCATTCATTGTTTACTCAACATCATGTTCCCCCATAAACTGAACAAAGAATAAAAGAGGAATCTAAGGCTCAAATATTCCCACTACAATATAAAATGATTCCCTTACCATAATAAATATGAAGTCATATATGTAATAGGTGTCTCAAGGGAAGAGGTTGTAGACATATTAGACAACCTACACTAATATTTGGGTATTGGACACTATTCTAGGGTTATAATAGCCCAAAATATATTGAGAATTGGGTATTATTGGCTCACTATTTTCATGGATTCATAAAACCATGTTAGAACCTACCATAAATTCTATGTATTCATTAAGACTAAGGCTAATGTAGCCATGCCACTACACCTAGTCATTGAAGGTCATCTCTTTTCACAATAGGTTATTAACTTTATTAGGGTGATGATTCTAAATTATTCAATGTAACACAAGTTCATCATCATAGGAATGGATTAATTTACTAGGTGGATAGAATATGTCACCACTAACAAAAATAGAGCTCAAGGTGTTATTAAAATTTTATAGGAATATATATTGACCAAGTTTGGTACCCATATCTATCTAGTAAGTGATAATGTCCCAAATTTTCAATCTAATAAATTCACTAAATGGACCTACAATAATCAGAATAAAATTAAATCCTCTTCAAATTATTACCCCCAATGGAATGGAGTAGTAGAGTCTACCAATAAAAACTTGATGGATGCCATCAAAAAGTCAGCTCAGGATAAACCAAGAGAATGACACTTACTCTTAACATATGCATTATGGGTAGATAGAACATGACATAAATAGGCCATCAACACCTCTCCTTTCCTATTGGTTTATGGATGAAAACCTATTTTCCATATTTCTCTTAAGATCCCAACCTATCATTTTATGAAGGATTATATGGAGGAAGATCCAAGGGTCTAGTCTAGATTATTGGATATAGTCCAACTACAAGATGCAAGGACTAAGGCCTTGCAAAACTTTAGAAAAAATTAGGATATCATTAAAATATGGTATGATAAGAGATATAAGGTAAAATCCTTTCAGATATAAGACCTAATACTCCTATGGGATAAAGCACTTGAAAATATAGGATCACATGATAAGTTCACTCCCTTATGGATTAGACCGTATAAAGTCTCTAATATCATAGAAAATGAGGTTCCACCTAAAAGATGGTGAAGGAAATGATATATTATTCCCCATTAATCGATAGCTTTTGAAGAACTAATTCAAGGTTGATCCCACTAAAGATATTTATAAATATCAAGGGACTATAGTAGAGGTAAGGCTAGATCAGGTTTTATTGCTTTCATAGTTAATTTTCCTATTTTTTAACTTTTGTTCTCATTAGAGTAGTTTTCATGCTTTCTAGATTAACCTTACCATCTTTTGGCATTTTGTTTCTCTAGATTAACTCCTTATTTTCTAGGTTAGATTTATTTTGTTTCAAAACATCCTGATTAACTCTATCCTAAATTATCAAATTGATATATCATAACTATGATCCTCATTCATGATTAAGATTATACACTAAGGACCATAAATACATACCCAAAACAAAGAAATAGGATAAAAAGATCCTAAATTGAGTACACTAACTGGGTTTATTTATAGGATTTTTAAATCCCTGTGTTTAATAGTTTAGGATTCATGTATGAAAATAGAAATAGATCATAATTAAATCACATGTAAATACTCTTATTAGGTATGTAAAAGTTTCTCTCATTGCTTCATGAAAACTGAGAAAGTTCTCCCATTAATCAAACACACTTTTCATGCTAATACTTATTTTGGAAAATAACCATTGACATAGATGATACTGATAAGGACATTTTGGTTGTTTTAAATTTTTTATTGTACCTACACCATATCACAATTATTCCCAACCCTCTCTTCTATTCATATTATAAAAAAGGAGAAAAAAAGGACCAATGCATCCCAAAGAGTGATCAAATAAGCTTGAAAGAAAATTTTAAAGGTGATGAAAGATTCATATGATTATTTAAGATCAATGAATCACCCATAATGTATATTTATGAAAGGAAAAATTGGGGCAATTATATGGTATCTATATTGGGGCTATGAATGCCTAGTCAGTAGTAGATTAGTGCTTGAGCATCCCATGTTTTTATTTGTGCACTTTAAGAAACCATTTTGAAACCAAAAATTTACTCCAAATATTTTCTAAAATTCTAAAAACAAGGGTAAAAGTAAATCACTCCATCACACACATATCCAAGGTATGAGCAAAGCTAGTATGCTACATGAAATTTCCTAGGAATCTATTTTATATTTTTGATTCAATAATTCCGTTGTGTTAGGATTGATGATAATTTTTTAGGTGCTAACCAAAGGTTCTAAATTCTTGAATAATCTAGAGTATTACCCCTATGAGTCACAATTATTTTATTCAACATAAAACACTCAAAAAAATTGGATAATAAGGACCCAATATAACCTAAAAATTACTCATTCTGATGATAAAATCATTTTATGACATTTGTATGTATACTTAACAAGGTAAGATTGCCCAAAAAATTTGTCTAGTTTTTCTTTCAAAAGTACACTTATGTTGATGTTAATGAAATTTATGTATTATTAGTTATCCAAGTTTTCTCTACTTATTTTATTTTGGATAACCTATTAATGGATTCAAGAAGTTTTTGAATGTATGCAGGTTTTCCAAATTCATGTAAGGTTTGATCTTTGACACTTTTATTCATTGGAAATTTTGTTTGGTGTGGTACTTCATGAAATTTTGTTCATAAATATTTATTCCCTTTGGGACTTATATATCTTCACAACTTTAAATCCTCCATGAACTTTAGGTCTTCACAACTTTTGTTTGACATGATACATTTTCAACACTTTTACTCAACATGGTACTTCATAAGCTTTTATTCATCAACACTTTTATTTGTCATAAATTTTTATATTAAAACCTTATACACATTCATAATTTCAAATACTTCATGAAATTTTAGTCTTCACAACATTTATTTAGCATGGTAGTTCATCGACAATTTTTTTCTGACATGGTACTTCATAAACTTTTTGTTGTTGGCACTTTCCTGTAGCATGGGCTCTTTTCAGCTTTTGTTTGACACATTTGGGTTTAAATAATTTTTTATTAACATAAAATTTTGGGTAATTATTTTTAAAAAATTTATAAACACTCAACTATATAAAAAAGTGTGATGTGGCATAACTATCGTCTTTGAAAAAATAGTGATAGAAATGTTTTATTCAACACAACCCACTCTATATTTTTATTTGGAAAGTGAGGACCCCCTTTTATTTTTTTTAAATAATTAATATCTTGGGGGGACACCTATGAGTTTTTAGGGTTATGTTTCTCATGATATTTATATAAAATCAATGTTTTTAGTGTTGAGTCATATTGTTGTATACTTTTCCATTTTGGAATACATATTTAGACTAGCCTTTTAATGAAAAAGATAGAAAGAGTGGATTTCCTTGACATTTATGTTGATTTTTTTATTTCATAGTTTTCATTAGCAAAATTCCATTTTGGAATATTTCATTCAAAATTTTATCTTCAAAAATATTCTCTATGGAAAGTTTCTCATTGGAAATATTCTCTTCAGAAACATTCACGTTGCCAACATTCATTTTAGACGAATTGTTTTAAAAAGTTAATTCGACAAGCTTGGTATATAGAAGCATTATTTAGAATTTTATTTTTATTAAGTTTCAATTAGAAATAATTTATTTGGAAACTTTGTGTTTATAATAATTACTTTAGTCACTTTATTCATGGTCTTATTTTTTTGGTGTTTATTCACTAGTTACATTCATACAAGAGACTTTACTTTAAATACTTAGTCTTTGAAAACTATCATTTTGAAATGATTATGTTGTAAATATTCTCAATGTAGAATTTTATTTTATGAAGTTTCATATCAATGACTTGGCTTGGGGAACATTTATTCTAGAGAATTTTCATCATAAGGATTCTTTCAGTAAGTTTAGTCATTGGCAAATTTGTTTTCAAAACATTTGTTTTGAGAAATTTGGGAGCATAACCTTTCTTAAGAACATTATAGGTTTTTGAGTATTTTATCTTGAAGTAAAATTTTTTACTTATATTGAATGGACCACATAATGACACAAGGAAAAGGATTAAAGGTTACACCATGGCACCCTGAATGACAATACATCCTACATGGCATGTATAGTAGGATAGTGTGGTTAAATTTGAATTGAATGAAGGTGATGAACTCATAGACATTAATGAGTAATGGTGAAATAACTAGAAATCAATGAATGAGATCTATTTAATTCAAGACCCTAGTCGAGTTCACATCATTATATCTTTGATATTGAGTAGACTACAACCTTAAACAATTAAAAATCCCTAATTACTACCCAAGTGATTTATAATTTGTGAAGTTAAATTCAAAGAGTATACACCATTATCAAAAGCTAGAACATATTATTACTTAGTAGAATCACAATGTCATCATCATATAGGTCTTACAAGATATCCTTAGTACCTTCTAGATTCTCAATCAAGGATTCTACATAGTACATAGACAATGTATTTAAAGTTACTACATTCAATGGATGATATGCAAATTATTCAATATTGTGGGAATCGATGGAGCATATACACTCATTTTCACTCAAGGAGGAAATTATATATAAATATAATTAATTTGTGAAGGACCTCCTCCCATTCAAATGTGAAGACCTACACTATGTAGCTATGAAAATGGAGGTGATGTAGTTTATTGATCTATTATTGGGATTTTTCTTCAAAGAGAGAATCATGAATATATGATACCTTCATTATGTAGTTAATAAAATTGTTATCTCATATATTATAAGAGAATAATTCAATTGTTATTTTATCTTACTTAGTGAATCTATAAAGAGTTCTTTCAAAGTGCCTTCTCCCTAAGGAAAGATTCACTCTAAAGGAACATGCTAAGAGTCCCATCACCATCACATGATTTAGAATGGGAATCTATGTGAGAATAGAATTATTGAAAAAAATATTTGGCTAAACTACTATCTATTTCATACACATGGAATGGGTTCTTCTACTAGACCTTTTGACTACCTCAGATCACACTTACACTTTGGGGAAATCATCAGTGCATGCCTCTAAGAGAAAATCTTGAATAAGAATAAATGGAAAATGGGAGGTAACTTCTACATGATTTCTTACTTTTTGGATGTAATCATGTGCACTATGTATAGACACAATGGATTACTATGGGATCCCAACACTGAAGTCATCAAAAATAGGATTTGTAACTATTACATTTTTTTCACATATATATTCATATATGAGGAATATATTGAAGATCACTAAGGACCTTTAAACTCAGGTTTGGATGGCCATACATGGTCATATTTTTGAAATAATTTCCCACAATATAAATTGAAGAATGGTCAATAATGTAAGATACTATTGGATTTATCCATATTAAATAATAATCTTGGTGGTAAGGAACAAGATATATCCTTTTCAGTTTTGAAAGTTCATTCCATATAAGGTAGATGAGTAGGAAATTACCTATCAAAATTTGAACAACATTGATGAGGAATTGATGAGAAACAAGAAGACCACCTTCTAAATATCCCACATCACCATTGGGTTAATTTAATATATAGTTCTTAAGAAATTCAAAGAATTTGAAAATGCTAGGAAGGCTTATGCATTGACTACCCTACATCACTGAGACTATCACCCTCATGGGAAGGTCAAAAATAATATTCATACCTTTGGTCTTAACTATAACCATGAGTCAATGGATTATGACTTTATCTTCCTAAATGCCAAGGATGATGATGAGGTCAAAGAGAGGTCCATAACTATAGGACTTAGTGATTGTTTGTTTAGAGTGTTTTAATAAAAACCATATTTTACACTCAATGAAGCAAAGTTTATAATTCCATCTCTTAAAGGATGGAGTTCCTCAAATTTTGGATTTATAGGCAATCATAACATAGAAGATGAGGGACCAGATCCCTAACTATCTCAAGTCCATCCTTAAGAGCAACAAAATTTGGTAAATAAGGCACCAATCTTTAGAAAAGAGGAATGACAAGTTGGGGAAGAAAAACTACATATTTCCACACAAGCAAATGAAGAACCAATGTTCCCATCCTAGGATTCAACAATTTAATTAGTAAAGGTGCAAGAGTTAGCTGAGGAGCTAACTATAATAGGAGCTAGTGCACAAGTATAAGTTAAGAATATATTATTTGATTCCTCTAATGAATATTAAATAATATCTACCATATCCCTAATGTAAATAACTATTCCCCATTATTTTCCATCATAGTCCATAGGCCCATAATTAGGAAGAAAAAAAATGACTTATCAAAAAAATCCAAATGACAAACCACATACCCTTCTAACTCAAGAGGTGGATTAAGAGGATATGGAGTAGGAATATGTTTCAAGCCTCTAAAAAATCAAGACCAAGGCAATGATCATAGATGAATCATGTGGTAAGTGTCCCCTACCCATAATTCCTTTCTATTTTCCACTTTTATGTCTTTACATATAGAGTCCATCTCACATGGGCTAATTGTTTCCACATTCATTCCATAGTAGACACCTTCTATAAGATTATTTGGCTTGCATCCATATATTATTCTACCTACTACCATTGTACCTACTCTACCTTCTAATGATGTAGTTTCTATCCTGATGGTTTCCATCCCTTCAGTTTCCATTCCATTGACATCCACCCCATCAACACTAGCTTTGTCCATTTTGGCCATTACCCAATCCATCACTTTAAATACATTTAATTATACCTAATTAGGTTCATCCTTTCCTTGTTATACTCCCACCACTACAACTAAAATTATAAAATCCAAAAGGTCACCCAGGAGGTAGCCAATCTTTGTTGTCCATCTAATGCCATACTATGAAAACATAGATTGGTAAAAAATTATTTGGCCTATAATTCCCAATCCTCCCACAAAAAATGAGTAATAACCTGAATAACATGCTCAAGTGGAAGCACATCCCTCAAATCAAACTATTTTAGATTGGACTAAGGAATTAAAAGCCTTGGCATATACGAGGCCCAATTTGAAGATTGCTAACAATGAGTTCTTTATTTCATAAAGCCACTGCATCAATATAGAGGATGAATAAGACGAAAATTGAAGATAACATAGGTTGAAATTTAATCACATAGGAGAGGGAAGAAGTGTATTCCCTATGTAAGAGGTAAAATAGGCAAAAGGGTTAGTCCCCTTATATTGATTACTTAAGGTCATATATGGAGACCTATAAAGAATCCATCCTTGCCATACATCAAGGGACCAAAATGGATAGACATGATCTCAAGGAAGAATTAGAGACACTAAGAAAGTAAAAATAAATAATTTTGGTTAGAAAAGGCATTGAACATGATGTGCAATATGTTTCTCTTAGATGATAAAAAATTATTGATTCTATTCATTATTTGAGAATAAGTCTAGCTCCTCATGTTAGTAATATAACTAAATTATTTAGAAGCCATAAGGAGGATGACATCAATCTAAATTTCCTAGTGATTTATACCCCTAATAAGATATTAATCCATTTGAAATTGATGACTCCATTATAGGCATCTAATGCTTTGAATTTAGAATTAATAAGAAAATAAGAGTTCCAAGACTAGGTACTATCCTCTAAGACATTATTCAATAAGTTGGCTGAGTAAGAGAAAGAGGATATGTAGATTTTTATAGGATTTGAATTGGATACCATTCAAGATATTAGGGAAAGGCTAGTGATTATGGTTGTATTTGATCAAATAACTAAATAAGGCTCTAATAGTTTCAATCAAAGTTTACAAGTTTTGAACCTACAATATATTGAGGCCAAACTGAGTGCATCAAGGAAGAAGGTGACTGATGTGAAAGTATTTAGGTTTGGTTTTAGAGAAACCAAAGTGGATAATAAAAATATAATAGGGGAGACAAATAGGGTGACTAGACCACCTCTCCTAGATATGAGTCTAATTAGATCACAACATCCTAAGGTGTATAAACACTATCAGGACTTAGATTCAAATAATAAAGTTACTCAAAAAATGTCATTTGATAATTCTACTATGCTAAATCTACCAATATTTCCAACAAAGAAAATAACAATGTTAGTTTCATTTCATGTTACTATTCCCATGTTGACTACAGTTCTATCAACTAGTGTATCTTCAAGTACAATTTTAGTTATTGTGATATTGACGACAAATACTACTACAATTTATACAATAGTTTTTAGATAATTAAACCAAGAGACAATTTAGATAAAGGATAATTTTTTACATTTTGCATATAATGGTCATAACCACATAGCTAAGTATTAGCTCCATATATATATATATATATATATATACATATACATATCATATAGATATATATATATATATACACATATATACATATATATATATATACATACATATATATATATATATATACATACATATATATATATACATACATACATACAAATATATATATATATATATACATATATATATACATATATATATATATACATATATATATATGTATATGTATGTATGTATGTATGTATGTATGTATGTATACATACACACACACACACACACACACACACACACACACACACACACACACACACACACACACACACACACACACACACACACATATATATTGTATTAATAAAAAATTTGGGTACCATGCACACATTCCATGACTGGGATATTTGTAATGCATCTATGTATAACCAAGACTTATCTTATAGTATTTTTTAGATGTAAATGAAGCGTCCTAATATTAGAGGATGAGGTGACCTATAGAACCCTCTTTTTAAAGGGTTAAAGTTTTTGAATGAAATACAAGGAGTAAAGTATTTGATTATCATGAAACTATGTTTGTTTTTTATTCTCCCCTTCCTATGTAATTGAATTTGAAGTTTATTTGTTTGTAATTGATTCTATAATTATGATGTGTGACAATGTTATGAATGAATATTACTATTTTATGAATGAATGTTAGTTTTATATGTGCAATATCTATTTAATATTGATACTTTTCATTGATCTAGATATTTAACATAAGTTGAATCAATTATCTAAAGTGTGTACAAGTGTTTTGTTTGATATAGTATTCTAGGTGTGAGAAAAATCTCACTTGGATAACTTATTCATTTGAGATGTAATATATTTTATAAAGCTATGAAAAAATACAATTAAAAGGAAAAACCTTTAGCTAAGACCAATAAGCAACCTCTATATGAATACCCAAACTTTGAGTCATGTTTATTTGTGAATGTTCAAAATATGCAAAGAGAAAACACTAGTTCTTGATATACTTTTCAACTAAACAATAAGACTTATAAATTTTATTTTAGAGATGTGGACCCTCTTTCTACCCTCCCTTCCATTTTTTAAAGTTTATTTGAGATCTACCCACCATAGATTAATCTTCCACACATTCAATTCACCTAGTGATTTATGCTTTTTTTAAAAATCTACTCATCCAACCACAAACTTGGTTTAACAACCCATAGTCTCAACCCTTTATTCTACCACGTGATTTTTCTAACCACATACCTATAATTAATGCCCTAGAATATAACCTAGTTCTACAAAGATCCCAAAATGTTAGAGGTTACCTCATTTAAAACTCTCTTAGGTGTGCATAAAAACCACATATAGGGAAGAGAAAAATCAAGCAATAGGAGGGAACACTTGTGTGATTTCATAATAAATAGGGATCCCATCATTTTAGATACACTCAAGACATTAATAAGGTCTAGGTCCCAAAATAACCTTTTGATTTCAATATTGTCACACTCTAGGAGCCCTAGACCTATACTTGTCATCCTTAAGTTACACTAATCTAAAACACCTTCCCTTGTAATGAATTTACTACTTATCAATATAACCATGGATCAAACCTCTTTAATTAGATCTACCATTGGTATCCATAAGAACCAACATGACCTACCAAGGAACCTTGAAAACTATCTTCATACTTTCTCCCCTTCAAGTGGGAGGATGACTGAATTACATATCAAATATTTCAAGGCTACCTTGAGATTAATGAATGTTATCCATGAGGATGTTTCACATAATATTTTTCCATTTAATTTTAAATAATATTCTTATGACTGGTATCTTAATTTGTATGAAAATTCCATCACCTTGTGGGATGAGTATCAAAGAATGTTCCTTTTACAATTTAGACATGTAACTAATCCAAGTTTGGTATATCAGCTCTTTACCATAATGAAAATGGATCCTAAAGAGTCCATCTAAGAATTTAATGCAAGAATAAAAAATATGCACACCCAATTGAATGACATATATAATCCAGATGAGAATTTAATGCTCAAAACATACAAAAATTCCTTAGATCCTATTATTGCCATTTGCTTACGAATGGATACTGCTGCCAATATGCTATAATTGGAATTCCAAAAAGCTATAAACATTAATCAGTATCTCAATACACAACTTAGATCACATAATCAAGGATGTCCAACATTCAATAATAGACTTCCATCCTTAAATATAATTATATGTGAAAACCAGAATGCTCCCACATTCAATCAAAACTAGTTGTATATTTTACCACCCATGATGTAGTAGAGAATGAAATAGAACTATGATTTATTGAATAATCATACACAAATAAATAATCAATATTGTAATCAACATTAGGATCATACCAATGTAGTATTTTCTTAGGGTTTTGATTCCAATAAAGTTGAATTAGATTCTATACAAAGAATAGTTCAAAAGTTGAGTAATGATTTTTTGAATATGTAAAAGAGGATGGGTAATAAAAATAATCAAAATTAAATTCATAATTTTACCTTTCTAAGATAAAATAGGCCTTTTAACAAGCCTAATAACAATACAAAATAATAACAGTCTAATAATTTGTCAAATATCAATACTATGGAAACAACTTTACCCAATTGGTATAGGGTCCATAATACATCTCAACATGGAGAGTTGGATTGTATAGAATTCTACACAACCTTTGAAATATTTCAAAGGGAGATGATAATAAAATATCAAATGATGAATTATCTAGATTTTCCTCATGTGTCTTTCTCTTGCTCTTCTAGTTTAGTTATGGTCCTTGAGACTTTTAACTTCCTTCCCTAGTGAAGATGACAACATCCCAAAAGGTAATTTTGATGAAGTGCAGGCATTCCAGCAATTCAATAGAAACAATTATAATTTGAGTAATAGGTATCCATTCACCACTTCTAATCCTCCTAATAATATGGTCATTCATCTGAATCCCAAGGTTGACAATAATCCTCCTACCCCTAAAGGTAATGATCATCCTCAACATAGAGAGGATCAAAATAAATAAGGATACAATATTATTGACAATATTATTTAGGATATGAATAAAATCAAGGCAAATATTACTCTTCATGAAGTGGATGAAATCACAAGGTAGAAGGAACTAAATCATAGGCAAGTTTGTTGCATAAAACTCTAAAATAGGAAACATGAATTTTATATATAAAACCAATCCAAAAGTTCCTCCTTTCTTGCTAACTATTTGAGTATTTGAAAAGAATATACACAATCTCCTAGTAGATTTAAGAGCTTTAGCATCAATGATGCTAAATTATATCTATCATAATCTTGGTTTAACACCAAATCCATGTAAAAGGAATGTGTCATAGCTTGATAAAATAGTAGTGCCTATATTGGGATAAATAAATGATGTGAGAAATAATGTTGATTCAAATCCATGAGTGTAGATGACTATAAACATCTTGGTAGTGAATATTCCTAAAGGTTATGGGTTTTTGTTAAGCATAGATTGGTCAAAAATGCTAAATGGATATATTTCCATGGACTTTTAACATAGTTGGATGCCTTGGAGAGGCATAGCTAACTAAAACAAAATTGATCGAGATCCAATAATGAAGCATCCTATTACAAAATACAATATTACCAATGAGGAGGTAAGTTATAAATATCATTGTCATAGAATTTATACATTCACCACTAAACATGAATCACCATAAGAAAATCTTGGCCCTTCCCAATTATGGACCCTCCATTTTGATGGAGTTAGACCTAAGCAAGGATCAGGTGTTGGTATTGAATTGATCAATCGACAAGGAGAAAAAATATTATCATCATACAAGATCCAATTACAATGTACCAAAAACAAAGTAGAGTACCCTCAAGAAAAATGTCAAAGAGTTGTTGGTAAATAGAGATTTTGAACTTGCAGTTTACTAGGTCATAAAAATATCAATGTAGATTGTCATATCTGATGAAGTACAAGCATAAGGTTTGGGATTTAATAGAATCATATTTAGATTTCAACATAATGTCTATCTCGAGATTAAAAAAATTGAAATGTTGATTCACTGACAACTTTAGCAATCAATTTGACACACTTATAAGAGTAAAAAATCCATAAATTCTTCATTAAGAGTAATATTCAAGTAATATTTACCAAAGACTTACAACATTGAAAACTTTCAAGTGGTTGATGAGGATCAACAAATTTTCTAATTTCTTAGAAATTCAAGATAATTAAAGTCTCAAGTAATAAATGATGAAGAAAGAAACCACATGTGTCAAGAAGAATTGGATAAAGAAGGTATTATCTAGCTAAAATAGAATTGCCTCCACTTTAGAATGGTCACCCTAGAAAGGACCTTCAACATAGATCCTGTATCCTAATCATAAAGGTAACTAAAGGTTAATGAATCCAAATTTAGCTCAAAAAATATTGGTGATGAGAAGAACATAAACTTAATAAATATCAATTTAAGCTACACACCTAAAGAAAGGCAAAGAGTTAAATAGCTAATTATCAAGTACAAAAATGTAATTACATGGACTTATAAAGACTTAAGTGTTTTCAGTCCTAGAATCATGAGCCATACTATTCCACTCAATATTGATCACAAACCATTTATGTAAACTTAGAATCTAGTTAATCCTATCTTGGAATAATTAATTTAGAAGGAAGTGGAAAATCTACTAAGTGCTAATATCATCTTTCCTATTAGACATTAGACTTGGGTGGCCAATCTAGTTATAGTTAGAAAAAATAGTAATGAGATCAGAATTTGCATCAACTTTATAAATTTTAATAAATCTTTAGAGAATAATTATTATTATTTTCCCTTTTTAGATGATGTAAACTATGTTTGGATCTAATATGATGTATTTTTTAGATGTATTTTTAGGTAACAATCAAGTATTGGTAGAATCAGAAGATAGGATTAAAATAGAATATATTGTGAAGTGGGGAACACATGCATATAAGTGAATGCCATTTGGGATAATCAAAACTAGAGTAACTTTTCAAAGAATAATGGATTGTTCATTTCAAGGAATAATAGGGAATTACATCATTATATATATATGGATGATCTCATTATTTTCTCTAAAAACATATTAGATTATATTGACCATCTTAAGCCTATTTTTGAGTGGTGCATAAAGTTTATGGTATCACTTAACACTAAGAAACATATATTCAGTGTTACCAAAGGCAAGCTTCTATGACACATCATTACCAAGGATGGGATTATTATTAACCCAAATAAGATTTAGGATATATCAAACATAATGTTTCCAAATGAAAAAAATGAGCTCAAATCATTCTTTAGAAATATAAATTTCATAAGTTAATTTATATCAAGATTCATGGAGATTATTATACCCCTAAATGCAATGCTCAAATATAATTCCAAATTGGAGTGGTTATCTGAAGCTATGAAATACTTCTAAGACATAAAGATGGCTTGTTTGTATGACCTAGTACTAGTGAACCCTGATTTCACCAATGATTTTTTTCTTATATTCATTCTCCTTAGAACATAATATTTTTTCCATACTCACATATAAAAGGGAATAAAGTGAGCATCCTATTACATTTATGAGTACTAAATTGAAGTATGAAAAGCTTAAGTATTCCCTGATTCATAAGGAAATATTCACTCTTGTTAAGTTAGTCAAAAAGTTCAAGCACTATATCCTTTAGAATAAAAATATCACCATAGTACCATATCCAGCTCTCAAGCTCATACTTAGCTAGAAATAACTGGGGGAGTGTAGAGGTAAATGGATAGTGAAGTTACAAGAACTTGTTATTGAAATCAAATTAGCTAGAATCATTAGAGGATAATGCATAGTTAAATTGATGATTGGACTAGACCCACATATCACTATTGAATAAGTATACAAGACATAGGTCTCCCAAGAAGATTGGTATTCAGGTATTATTTATTTCTTGCTCACTAGAACATGCCCCCACACACCTAAAAAAAGAGAAAAATAGATCTTTATAACTCAATGTTGCTTATTACATGATCAAGAAGGGAGTTATCTATAGAAATAATTACGAAGGTATTTATTTAAGGTGTGTGTCTTGTGAATAAGATAAAGAAATATTGGAAAATCTCTATAAAAATATAAGTAGTGGACATCCATTTATAAATACTATAGAACATAAAATAATTAAAATGGGCTACTATTGGCCAACTATTTCTAAGGATGTGCACTTCTATGTGAGGACATGCCATAAATGTTAGGTATTATCAAAAAGAGAGGTACACATAAATATGCCTCTATAACCTATAATTGAAGGTAGGTCATTCATCCAATGGGGCCTAGACTTTATTGGAGTTAAAAGTCTAAATTCCTTAATTGGGCATAAGTTTATACTCACTACTATAGATTACTACACTAGATGGACTTAAGTGGTAACCAATAATAACTCTAGAGGCCAAATTGTGATAAATGTTTTTGAATAACACATCAAAACTAGGTTATTCAGTCCTATCTCTCTAGATTTTGGTAATGGGATAGAATATCAATTAGTTGAGTTCATTGAGATGGCCCATGATAATCATATTACAATTAGATTATCCTCAAATCATTACCCATAAGGGAATAGATTGGTTGAGTTAACCAATAATAATATAATAGACATAATCAAGAAGTCAACTATAGATAAACCAATGAAAAGTCACCTCCTACTAAATTATTTACTCTTAATAGTTATGATGAGGTAAAAATAGGCCTTTAAAGATTAACTATATTTACTGGTATATGGGAAATAACCCATGCTCCCAATCATGCTAAAATTACCAACATATCATTTCATGTAAGAGTGCATATATCATAATGAAAAATATATTTTATATTATTAGATATCATAGAAATGGAAGACCCAAGGATGAATCATTACAAAAATTTAAAAAACATCAGGACGTGGTCAAGAGATGGTTCAACAAAAGAGTAAAGTTCAAAGTATTTGGGATCTCTAACTTGGTGACGCTATGGGACAAAAGATATGAGAAAAAAAAGGAATGCATGACAATTTTACCCCAATATTGATAGGACCATATCAAATTTAAAATTTTTTGGGTAATAATGCATTCCATTTGAATGATTTTTAAGGTAATGATCTAACATATCTAATCAATGGACAATTTTTGAAGCATTAATTCATGGCTACCCCATCTAGAGAGGTCTCTGAGTAATAGTAATACATTTTGGTAGAGGTAGGAGTATATTATATTTTATTTACTAGTTAGTTTCGTACTTTATATTATTTATTTTATTAGATTATTTCACATTTTCTAGATTATCTTTTCACTTTTAGTAATCTCATTACTTTCTAGAGTATTTTTCTTTTGATTTCATGATAGTCAAATTTTGTTTGATCCTAGTATAATGGAACATAGTTTGAGGTGCTTTGAATCCAACACTAATCAAGGGATAATGCATACTATAGTTTAGGACTTATAATCTAGTTAAGAAATAAGAGTTTTAGCCATGAATATGTCTTGAAAGTAATGATTTCATTAGGTATGTGAAAGTTACTCCAATAATTTTGTGTAAATTTAGAAAACATTCCTTATTCCCTTAGGTTAAGTACACATATAATATTAATACTTGTTAAAGGTAATAATCATGGACATAGGAAATACTTGATAGGGATAATTTTATTAAATCAAAATTTTAACTAAGACTAGTTCATCGTATTCACCTTTTCCCTCTTTCTAAATGAAAACATATAAAAGATAAATAAAAATTAAAATAAGGAATAATCCAAAAATTCAAAATAAAATAAAAAAGGATTAAAATACTACATGATGAAATAAGATCTTGCATCATGCATCATGAAAAATATGAAGGAAGGAGGAACGGTTGATCAGAGGTATCTTTATCAGGGTTATATATGCCTAGATAGTATCAAATCAATGCCCAAGCTCCCCATCTATACACCTAGTGCCCAATCAAATTAAAAAATGTGTCTCACTCTTATGTGTGTTTTTAAAAACATAAAACAAGAGGAAAATAACATCACTTCTCACTCATAGATTCAAGGTATAAGTAAGGTTAGTAAGTGGCATATGATTATTAAGAGTCTATTTCCATTTCTTGTTTAGTCATTTATTTTGGGATAAATTTGTGGTTGATATTGGGATTGTGAAACAATGGATTCTAGGTTCTTGAAAACTCTAGAGTATTCACCCATGTGATTCACCATTTATTGTATTCAACACACCCAACCCATACTTTTATTTGAAAAGTGGGGACCCTTTTTAATTTTTGTAAATAATGAATATATTGGGGATCCACCTATGAGTTTCAAGGGTTATGGTACTTGTGATAGTTGTAGACAATCAATATTTTTATTGTTGAGTCATATTATGGTATACATTTTCATTTGGGAATACCTATTCTGACTAACATATTAATGAAAAATATGGAAAAAGTGGTTTTTATTGATAGGCATGTATATTATTTTATTTTGTAATATTCATCATAAAAATTCCATTTTAGAAGATTTCATTCAAAAATGTATCTTCAAAAAAATTATCTATAGCAATTTTCTCATTAGAAGCATTCACTTCAAAAATGTTCACATTGACAACATTAATTTCAAAAGAATTGTTTTAGAAATTTACTTTGGCAAGTTTGGTTGACAAAATATTTAGTTTTAAAGGTCAGTTCTGGGAAGTTTCAATTTAATAAATTTTGCTTTGACAACTTTGTGTCATCAACAATTACTTTAACATCTTTATTCATGGTCTTGGTCTTTGGGAGCTTATCCATTTCTTACTTTCATACCAGAAACATTACCTCAGAGACTTAATCTTTGAGAACTTTCATTTCTAAAGGATTATGTCGAAAAGATTATCACCAAAGACTTTTATTTTGAGAACTTTTATACTAGGGACTTGGTTTCAGGAACTTTTTTTTGGAGAATTTTCATTAGAAGGATTCCTTTGGAAATTTTA
The DNA here is from genome assembly GCA_037957365.1 of Torreya grandis. Lineage (NCBI taxonomy): Eukaryota > Viridiplantae > Streptophyta > Pinopsida > Cupressales > Taxaceae > Torreya > Torreya grandis. Next base: position 1,636,476 of record JARHVA010003039.1, on the reverse strand, counting down.
GTCATCATCAACTTTATTTAGAATTCTTTTTCTTATGGAACTTTTGGAGCATAATCTTTCTAAAGAACATTATACTCTTTGGAGTCTTTTGAATCAAAGGAAAATTTTGACTTATATTAACTGGAGTACAAATGACACATCAAAAAGGATGAAAGGTTACACCATGGCACCCTAAATTATAAGGCATCCTACATGGCATGTACAATAGGATAGGGTGGTTAAATTCAAATTAAATGAAGGAAATGAGCTCACAAATGTTAATTGAGTAATGGTGCATAAAATAGAAATTAGTATCAGATATCTATTTACATCAACCCCTCAATAGAGTGCATGTCATTTCATCTTTGAGTTTAAGTAGACTTTAACCCTAAGTCATTCAAAATATATAATTGTTTCCCAAGTGATTTATGACTTACGAAGTTCAATTTAGAGAGTATATGCCATTATCAAAAGATTATAACATACTAATTATTAGTAGAATCAAAATGGAATCATCAAATGGGTCCCATAAGACAACACTGACACCATCCAAGTTCTCAATCAAGGATTCTACAAAGTAATTAGACATTATATTTGAATCTAATGTGTTCAGTGGATGATATATAAATTACTTAACATTGTGGGAAGTAGTGGAGAATGTAGATTCATTTACACTCAAGGAGGATATTTTAATTGAAGATAAGTAGTTGGTGAAGGACCTACTCCCATTAAAACATCAATACCTACACTACACATCTGTGAATCTAGAGGTGATGTCATGTATTGATTTATTGTGGGGATTTTTTAAGGGATAATCGTGGATGAAGGATACTTTAATTACATACAAAACAAAACCATTATACCATATCTTATAGGATAATAACTCAATACGTATTTAAGATTACTTATTAAGGATGTTACTCTTTATTTACACATAGTTATCACATGGAGTAAGGCCAATCATCCAGAGAGAGCTATTTAAAAGTGGCTTCTCCCTAGGGAAAGTATCACACTAAAGGAACATGCTAATATTCCCATCCCCATCACAAAATTTATAATGGGATTTCATGTGGGAATGGAAATATTGAGCATATTATTTGGCCATGCTATTGTTTCTTCCATATTCCTATAATGGGTTCCTCTACTAGACCTTATGGATACCCTAAAGTGAACTTACACTTTGGGGTAATCATCAATGTATAGTAATAAGATAAAATCTTGAATAAGGATAAATAACCACTGGGAGGAAACTTATAAATGATTTCCTACTTATTCAATGTAGTAATGGGTACTATGTATAGACACAATGGGGTCCTATGGGAGCCCATCACTTAAGTAATCAAAAATAAGATTTATGACTACAATAGTTTTGTGCAAATATATTCATATGTCAAGAATATAGTAAAGACTATTGAGGATATTTACTCTCAGGTCTAGATGTCCATACATGGTTGGCCTTTGGAAATAAATTCCCATATTATATCTTGGACACTATCT
>JARHVA010003039.1:1597500-1630000 GCA_037957365.1 Torreya grandis | reverse complement strand
CAATTACCAAATAACTTGAGCTTACTTGTATTTCAATAGAACTAAAAATACATAGCTACCTATGTTTGCCTATAAAATGCTTTCATAGAATGACATGCCAATTTAATTAAAACTATAATTTCTCAATCAAAGTATTATATAATGAATTCATCATACAATAAGTTTAGGGGAGATATTTCACCATTACAGTATTCAATTAAGGATTCCATAGAGTATATAAACACAATATTTGACTCAACAGTGTTTGGGAAATAGTATGTCAATTACACTATAGTATGGGATGCCATTAATAGCCTAGATGAAAACTCAATGGAAGAAAACCTAATGAAATAATAGAATCAACTAGTGATATATTTTATATCACTAAAATGTTAACCAATCCATTTTATAACAAACAAACTAGAAGTGATGCCATACATTGACCTACTTAAAGACCTCTTTTTTATAGGTAAGGTCTATGATGGTTTCCCTCATGACATGAACCATAAAAAATTTATGTCTTACATAAATGTTGATTATTTACAAAGGTACTTTCAACTTCCTTTAAAATATTCCACTTATGATAAACACTAGGTAGTATCATGGAAAAAGACAAATACAACTAAAGGTATCCTAAAAAAATGGATTTAACTAGGGGAGATGATAAGTCTCAAAGCCAATACCCTTATCCCAATTAAAAAGTTTAAGATAGGAATTCAAATTAGGATGGACCTATTAAATGGATTATTCAAGTATCCAAGCATTGGTTACCTCTAGTTGGAATGGGTACCATTACTTGACTTACTATTGACAATTAAACTAACTTTTACTCTCAAAGAAATCATCAGTGCCAAGTTGGTAGAACAAATATTCCATAAAGATAAGAGTTGTATGGGAGGCCACTTATTCTTGATGTCCTACATATTTGACACTATCATGGTCACCATTACATCCATAATATATCACTCTTGATCCATCCTAGGACTACATAAAAAATAATATATGTTATTATTTCCCATTCTTACACATCTATTCATATACTAGAAAAATTATCAGGATTGTTGAGGATGTATATCCATAAGTTTAGAATGCAATACATGAGACACTCCTCTTTAGATTATATAAAATTATCAACAAGACTTTGGGTATAAGGTTAGATTACTATATTTATCTTGATCACATAATAATCATGTTGTGGGGAACAAAGGTAACACCCCTATGTCTTCCTAAGTACGTTCCTAACACATTAAAAAAATAATAAATATCCTTCCAAATCTAGTGGACCATAGATGAGGACCTGGAGAATAATAATAAATATCTATATCATGGATATTTATTAATTATTAGTATAATGAGTTATACTAATAGGAAACACTTTACGTATGTTGGTAGAAATCAAGTGTTTTACCCATTGGCCTCACTGCTACATATGGATTGAGATCCGCATATATTTGTTCAAAAACATCTCAAAGGGATAGGAATTACATATGAACATGAGATATTAGATCATGATTTAATATTTTTTAATTCCAAATATGATGATGAGGTCCTTAAGAGGGTAAATATGGATGACCATACAAGGGACCTCTTGAAGTTAATTTAGGGGGATTCCTCCCTCACTATTGAGGAAGCACACCAAAGGATTCTACCTCTAGTTGGATGTACAACCATATATTATTTTTATTTAAGGCCCTTAAAACATATATAATATCATGGGGAGCCCTCTCAACTAGAACCATATGTGATGAAGTCTATTAAACAAGAGCCTAGTGTTGAAAAAACCCACACTACCACCAACTGTCAGGGAGGAGAGTAAGAACCAATTAATATTAATTCATCTGACGATGAGTATGTAGGAACTAAAGTGGTAATCCAAGATTCCATCATTTCAATGAAAATTTATCCACATATTTCTCCTCAAAAAATAATTCCTCCAACATGGAAACCAATGTTACACTAAAAAAGGAGGCCTAGAGCTCCCAAAACTCCTAACTAGTTTTTAGAGACCCCTACTAGTTCAAGAATTTATGAATAATATTAATTAAGGAATAATCATCATGTTGAGGCTCTAAAATAGATAGAGATAAATATTCAAAATAATATATATTCTTTGGTGGATTAATTAGAGGACAAATATGAGTAGGCAGAACTTGAAAGGGCCAAAGTTATAAGCCTTAAAGAGTTGAAAGGAAAAGAACAACTATATCCTTAGCCATTAGGTGACCCTAATTTTATTTATATTTTTATTATTTTAATTATTATTATCCCTACCATTTTTATTATTTCCACACCCCATATATTATCTCTTGATTTTATTTTTACTTGTGTTCCAATTGCTCCCTCAATTCCTACTGTCTCTAATTTTCCTTTAACTATTACTCACCCTACTACTCCTAAGCCTACAAGAGTTAATTTTAAGATGAAAAAATAAAAACATACCACCTAAAAATATATACAAATGGTTTAGTTTAACATTCTTATAATATATTATTATACCACCCCATCTACTACAAAAATGACATCCAAAAAGGTTATTAAGAAGATAGTTTTCATAGTACATCTCCTCCCAAAAATCAGGGATGTGAATTGATAGAAGATAATATTTAATTATGTATAGACCCCACTCAAGGTGGAAGAATTAATGAAATATTTCAAGGACATCCTAACCTTAACATATTTTGAGGACACCTGATTAATTGAATGCACATAGTTGGTTACTACATAATCGGTAGCATACCTTAAATCCCAAGTTGCACAAAGGCCAATATTGATGATCATAGAGCTAACTATAGTGATCTATATCTTTGATAAATCCATAGGGACTATACAAATAGTGAGGAAGAAGATGACTCAAGTAGAGGCATAGTCTTAGAGTAGAGATAAGATGTATTCTCCTTATTCAAGAGAAAAAAAAGGAAGCTAGAGGAATCCCCCTATAATCAAGGTTTTTTTTCCTACTTAGTGACCCAAATTGTAGCCATAAATGAATTACATAGTTTAATTGACCAAGACCAATATGAGATTAAAAAATAACTGGAATGAATAACAAAACAATAATAGGTTGTGAATGCTCCAAAAGAGATATAGGAGGACATTCAAAACATGGCCCTCAAATCATATAACATTCTTGAAACTATCAAGGTAATGAAAGCCAAAATGTCTCGCCTTTTAAATGATACATTTATATTTATTAAATATTTAAAATAATATGATAAAAAACTTAACTTACTAATCCTATTTATGACTAATAAGGCCTTCAACCATTTAGATCTAATGACATTAATTAAATCAACTAATGCTCTCAACTTGGTGATTTTTACAATGCAAGAATATATGAATTGGATTTCAAGTGCACAAGCCTTGGTCCCAAATTTTATGGAACATGAAAGATAGGTTTTATAAATTTTTTTATATTTAAAATTTTCTCCAATCAGATACTTATCAGGTAAGCTAATTACTAGATCTAGTTTTGATAACTTACTACAACATGCAACTGCTAGTTTTAAATAAGGATTTCAAGGATCTTCCTTGGAAGAAATTAGACAAGAACTCAAATATATGAGGAGGAAATTAATATAATTATGAATTTTTTAGGTAAATTTTAGGGCCAAAAAATTGAAAATTTATTCTTATTAACAGAGGTTAACAGAATCCACATACCATCTTTTCTAAACATGGGCATCATCTAAGCCCAACACATCCTTGCCATTAAACATTTTTAGGTTGGGAATTAAAAAAAAAAAGGAAAATTCAAGTTAAATCACCCCATATACAATTTTAACTATTCATGAATCTAAAAAAATTGTGCCTACCATTGGAACAACTTCCATCACAACAATGATAACTACAAGCACACAAATGTCACCAAATGTAACTACCTCCTTGTAGGAAATGTTTTTTTGTCATTTTATATTAGTGTTGTAATTATAAGTTTTTTGCAACTATTTTTAATCTTTTAAATGGTTTCTATCATCCTATCCATACATGCTATACATTTTCCTTTGTGGGATATTTTAAAAACAATGTAACTTTGAGAACAGTTTCAGTGATGAGGCATCCCCATCCTAATATTATATATACATGTAACCTCTATAATTTAAAGAGGATAAATTTTGATATTTAATATATATATATATACACCTTATTATTTTTTATAAAAAAAATTGTTTTATAACTTTCTCTTTCATGTTTGTGTTATAGTTTTTATGCATTTTATCTAACTAGCAACTTAGTTTTTTTATTATGTTATAGTAGTTTCAAGTAGATTTTGGTTAATTACTAGTATTTTTATCAATAAATAATGTGTAGAAGTAATTTTAAGTTAATGGATCTTATTTTATTATAAAAAATTTTATAGGTTACTCTTTAAATTTGTGTAAAAACATCATTTGATGCAAATTCCTAAATTGAGTTATAGCTAGTCAAAGGTTCTCTTTACTATTTTTTATAATCTTTTGTTAATAAATGATATAGTAATCTTAATATTATAAACCTGAAGCTGATAACTAGAAGTTAATTTAATTGTATTCCTCATACCTCATGACTATGTTTGTTAGTTTTATTTACTAAATAAACAAGCTAAAAGCATTAGTCCCTCGGCATTTGTTCTTGTTCTAAATCCACTTAGAAATAATTCATGTTCTTCATTTACAAATCCTATTTCTTGACTTACCCTTCCTTCTATTTATGGTTTATTTAAATCTTACCCAATTTAGTTAAGTCTATCTCCATTCCATTCAACCTAAGTGAATCTAGGATCTATATCCATAGTTGAACCATCATAGCTAATATTTACTTCACTCACTATCATTACACCATTGGTCACTACAAGATCGAATACCTACAACTTGTGCCTTGGAGTGAAGCTAATATTCATATAGATACCAAATTTTAGAGGTTACCTTATGATTATTATCATGTTTTCATAAAACCCATATCAACAAGATTATTCCTTGAAAAGGCCATCTATCTCCAATATTATTATATAGGTCTACTCTAAGAAAATAATGGTACATTGTTCCCCTATACACTTAGGACAACATCATCCCACACCAAATAATAACTAGATTCTATATTTTGAATGAATCCTTTAGGTTTTACCCATGTTTCTTAAGTTCATATAAATAAAAGTGTTAAAATATTTTACTATAAATGAATATCACTATTCATCTATTATGGACACTTGTTTTTAACTTGATACAAATATACAAACTTTTGTACATTGAGAAAATATACCCTATTTTACCCAAAATATACATTATTCATAAGGATTCTCTACAAACCAAGTTGTGATCCTTCTAAAGCAAGACAAGGTATTTTATTATCTAGTATCAAATCCATATTCTACCTATATACATATAGTAAAAGGATAAAAATTGCACATTTACTCTAGGTGGTAGAACTACATGGGATTGAATTTTATACTTGGAGTATTGGATACATAGGTAGAGGTCAATAATCAAGGGCATGAATGATATCATCCAATCCCTTTTAATTATTCTCTTTTTATTTAAAGTTTTAAATCTATCAAATTACCATAAGGGTTTCAAAGACAAGGGAATATACATAATGATTTATAAGTGGGAAAACCCTAAGAGTGATATGTCATGTTTATCATCATCTACATGAAAAACTATTATAATTATTAGTTTGGAATCATAGGCAACCCACATAAGTCTATGATTAACAACTTGGGAACAATACACCATTACTTACTTATTTTGATCCCAAATATAAACAAGTTCTACTTTTTCCTCTAATAAATAATTTGAAAATTATTGTTTCCTCTATGTTTTTTCTATATGTTTTTTTATCATAGTCAAGTAGGACAAATTTTGGGTCAATGGACTTAGGTGCATTGTGTTACTATCTACCTATTGTGCTCTAGTCCAAAACATGCTTCTAATTTTGTTCCTTATATTGAGAATGTTTGTTAACCTCTTATTATGATTTTCATATTAAAATAGTCATACAATAAATAAGTATATATTTGTAAGATAAGTATATCTTATTACTTTCCCAAAAAAGAAACTTACCATATTTAGTAAGTTATCAAAATAATAATATCTAAATATTGTATATCTTTAAAATTATAATATTTATAATATTAAACCTATAAAATATTATAATACACTTATTTTTTTATTTAGTGTTTTATAAAAATAGGGTGAAACATATTGATTAACCCAAACATTTATTTTTTGTCCTCTACCTTTTTAGTTCATTTTTTCAATTTTATTTGTTTTCCTATAAACTTGTGCTTTGAAAAAATTTAAAATCATAGGGTTTGTCATTCATGGAAAAAGGGTTTTAATTTTTACTTATTTAAAGGTGTGAGGGGTATTACCCCAATACTTAAGGAAATATAGAACACTATGTATGGATGTTAGTTTCCATGTACCTCACAATATATTAGAAACACTTAAGATTTGTTTTTCATCCATAGGAAGATTTCAACCATTTCTTATTATAGTTCACAAATAATAAATTAGAATCGATAATATACTCTTGATATGATCTAAGAGATAGGATAATGTAGCTATAGTAATGGTAGAATCCTCCATAGTTAGTGCCTTCTTAGATCTATTCACTATTCATGATTAGGATTAGTATATCTGAGAGCCTAGAAAGAGAACACACTATTTACTAATTTGACACATTTTTTCTCATTTTTTATCACCTTTACATGCCACTTAATAAATTATGCTCCACTATACCTCTAAGAGGTAGTGATACAGTAAGTATAATTCCTATAGATCATACTCAAATATATCTAAACTCTTCTCTAATGGATGATATGGATACTAATGATTTTTATGTTGATACAACCCTTGAAAAATATATACACATTAAATATTATGTTAGTGTTAAAAATTATAATTAATATAATCCTAAAATCTCTAATATAATCAATCATAATGAATACAATAGAATAGATCTTGAGCAAATTAAAGAATTATCTAATTTCTACAAATGATTTTGGAAATACCCCAAACAAGTGGATAAGGTTTTAAATTTACTCATATAATATAATATTACGTATCAATAATAGATTAATTAATCTTAGGAGATGCCTTTAAAAGAAGTTAACCCTTCTACTTTAGGTTTTCTTATTACTACTATTGTTACTATTCCTACATCAGTGCATATAATTACATATGTGTCGACATCTCTATGTATATTGGTATCCATTGGTTTATAATATATTATCATGAATATTTATAAAATTTAATCATTAAAAACTCCCTTGATCACCACACAAGATCCAATTCTAACTTTGTCTAATGTATCCTTGATTGATCAAATAGTTCTTTCCATACATTCTAAAATTTTGTAATTATAGTTAGGTGTATCCAAATCTACTCAGTCAATGGAAAACCATAATATAATTAATAATCATTTGGAACCTAAAATGATGCAGAACATATACTAAATAATCACTCTTAACCTTATTTCAAAATCCTCTTCCAAAGCAATGTTTACTAACGCACTTATCTATGAAAGGTTATAAATTTCCCTTATCAATATATGGTTTAAATTGTCTTTAAAATGATTTTTTAGGTTTCATTAACCCTTTTTTCCCTTTCATAAAATTTACTAGGACTTTTTAGGACTCATCTCTGCCTCTACACAACTCTACTCTCTTTAATATAGTCCTTATAGCCCTTTCATAATCATAAATGCATGGTAAAGTCTAAGTAAAATCCCTTATGGAAATATAAATACATAATATTTTTCATATTTTCTAAATATACCTATGTATAAATTTTGTATATCTAAATCCTCTCCCAAAACTTCTTTCTAGCTACTAGGTCTTTTCTATTAGCCCTTTCTAGACCTAATGCACACTCACCATTCCAAATCCATAATATATTATTTTTACACATTAAAAAACCACTATATTACGTTATGAAAGATAAATTTTAATAATATTACAAATTTTTGTTGAATACTGATAGTTAGAACCAAAGATATGGCATAAACCCTAATCTAGGGTTTCTAAGGGCATGTCTTAGCCTAAGACCTCACTAAATTGTATAAATTTTAGAATATAGATTTTAAAAGATCCAAAATAGTTTATTAATGTTTTTATGGACCTAAATTAACTTTATAAATTTATATCTATGTGTTGCCACTTCACTATCTTAGCTTTTTCTCATAAAATGTGCTTAACTATGTCAAAAAAATTAGTCAATAAATAGTCTACATTCACTTATGAATCAACCACACCCTATAAAAATAAAATAAAGATTAAAATAAGTTTTTATCACATTAAAATGGATTACATTAACATTTACATAGACATTAGTATTTTTCCAAGGTCTCTTCTTTGTAAAGAATTCACTTACAGTCCTGTCAACAATGTTTCCACAGGGGAACATGTATGTTCTAGTTTTCCAAGTAACAAAATATTTTTTTGTCCTTAATTAAACATTTAAATATTAAAATACTCAAATAAATATATAATAATTAGTAATATGATACAATTTAATAATTTAACTATTCCTTCAACCAAACAAAACTCAATTTGTAAACAAATAAAAAACATAATAAATACAGGGTCTATCTTCCTAACATAAATGAACAGCGTGGATTATTTGGTATTTGTAGATATTATCACCTTATTAAAGATATAATATACCTTATAAATTTTCTTTAATAATTTCCAACTCATTTTATTTAGTAATCTTGCCTTACATAGTCGATATATAACTCAAACAACTCAAAATAGAGACTATGCTTGAGTTCTTCAATTAGGGTTCTCCTTATTCATGTCTTGGTAAAAAAAGGAATTTAAAAAGAATTATAACATATTTTAATCACATATAAAAAAATTTAACATCATTCACATAGTAATAATGATAAATATAATTGCCAACAATCAACGTGTAATACAAACAATAGGATCTGCTCTTGAGACCATTTCTATAGGGTTTCTTTCTTTATTAGTTATATTTTCAATGTTTTTTCACCATAAAAATTTCACTATACTTCAATAATATATTAAATTAATATAAATTTCATTATTTCATCAATTAAACTATGAAATCAACCATCAACATTAGCAATAACCACTAAACATGGTCAATAATTCATTCATTCATGACAACAGGGTTTTAAAAAACATCATCATATCTTCATAAATATATTATAAAATACATTATCCATTCATCTAATTATAATTTATTATGATAATAAAACTCCTAAACTAACTCTAAGACTCATATATTTCTATATTAATTTCATAACTAAATCTTGATCACTTTTCCCACATAGGGGTTTTTCTTATCAATTTACATTATGACTTGATTTTCACTAATGACTTATGTATCAACATAATAATATAATAATGAGAATTTATAAAACTCCTTCCATGCCTAAACACTTAGATACACTTACTATATCTTTCCACATCATAGAATTTCTCAAAAGTCCTTAGACAAAATTTGACACATTTAAATTTTCAAATGGTGTTTTTGGTAGGAAAGTGAATAATTCAAATTCTATGTTATTTCAGACCAAATAGACTCCTCTTATGGACTTAAACTGAATTTTACAACTATAAGACACATACAAAACAATCTAAGACAAAATTAAATAACTTTTGGGGTTCGCATGGGATGCTCCTGCATCATACTACTAAGCTATAAAAATCTTTTCCATAGGTTCTTGATTGATTCTCTTGGTATATATAACTACTTGGATGGAATGAACCTCCATATATAATTTATCTATTTCCAATTTCCTCTCATAGATATATACATGCTCTTGGACCCCACATTTAGGCCTTATTTGCTTCGTCTTCATACCTACACATGACATAACAATGTTAATCAAAATATAGTTATTGCCATCTTTATCTTGCCTTGATGGTGTATACCAATCTTCCTCTTCTTCAATATGATCCACCTTATCCTTCTCTCCATTTTCAACTACTATTGTAAGTATGAATTCTTTGTCCTTTACCAATTCATATTTTGTTACATATATTATTTCATGCACACCTTGTGCTTTATCCTTGCATACATCATAATTGTGTACATGCCTAGTTTATTGATGTACGTCTTCAAAATATTAACTAAATTCACTCTCCTACATATCCATAGGTTGCACACTCATGTTCACTATCCATCTCCTTGATTGATTTCATGAGAATGTTGTATATTTTCCAGATCTTGGACATCTTTCTCTTACTCAACACTCTTTCAAGAATTTGAATGTATCTACTCTTCATTATTTAGCTACCTCATCTCTACCTACATTTAATTCAAAAAATAACTCATTAGACATAAAAATTAGATCCTGCATGACTCTATTTTGAGCTACCTCCTTATACATCTCAATCTCTATCCTCCTTTTCACTTTATTGGTGTTAATCCCAAGCCACTTCCTTTCCAACTCAGCTATAATATCAAACTTTATTTTGATATCTCATCTTTCATGGACTTGGCTACCACGTTTACCTTGAATTTATTATCCCTTAAATACTCTCTTAGGTACTCTATCCTCCATTTCAAAATTATTTGATGCCATCTTACATTATTCACTCCTTATATCAACCAACTCTAAATAACTTACCTTATTTTATTTATTGTTGGGTGTTTTGATCAAACCCAAACTCTCTATTACTTTAATCTAATAATTCCTTTCCATCATCATCATGATAGTCTCATCTATGTTATCTTCTTCACCTTTTAATGGGATAAGTGCTTATGTATTTCCATGATACTTAATAGTATATGTGTTATCTTGACCATCATGTATGGCATGCTTATAAAACTACCATGATCTCCATAGAAATAAATGACACATATATATAAGAAAAATATCACACAACACTTGATATTTATACTTTCATATTTGAAAATCAACCCAATTTTGTTCACTTACTAGATTATAATGTCCTTTTTGAACCCATGTAACCTTGTATGTTTTTGGATGTGGCATTATATTAATGTCTAACTTTTTCACCATCTCCAAAGAAATAATATTATTAGTACTACCACCATCAATTACCAGATTACATACTTTACTTCTTGTCTTGTATGTGATTTTTAATAGGCTTCTCCTTTGGGATTGTTCCTTAATTTGATTTTGATACAATAAGACTCTCCTCATAATTAATGACTCATTCTTGTCATGCCTTCTCTCCTCATTCTCCTCTCTTACTCTCTATTATTACATACTTCTACTTACATTCCTTTGACACTCTACTTCTTTGTGTCCTCTTTAAAAATTCCAAGATTACCCCTAAAATCTATATCTTGGTCTTTGCCTCATTGGACCATCTTCTCTTCTCATTCTACCATCTACCAATTGTTTGATCTCTCTTTCATGGTGTTACCCCATGCCATGTTCTTGAATTACTACTACATGATCTTGTGGTCACCCTTAAACCACCTTTCTATTCTCTCTCTCATTCATTCTTGTCTACAAAGGTAGTGCCTTACCTTATTATCTATCATTCCATTCTTCTCTTTATCTTTATTCTCTTTGTTCTCTCTCCATAAGAACATCCTTAATGTTCTCCATCCTCATAACTAATGGAACAATCAACTAGATCATTATCCTAACCAAATCTTCCTATTCCCTGCTAACTCTATAAATGGAGCATTGCACCTAGTTCCCTATCTTGAGCTTAAATTCAAAACACATATTTTTAATCTTTTAAATAATCCACAAGATTCTTTTACTCAGCTTTGATACCAAAATGATGTAGAGCATATACCAAATAACCACTCTTAACCTTATTTCTAAATCTTCTTCTGAAGCAATGTTTACTAACTCACTTATCTATGCAAGGTTATAAGTTTACCTTATTAATATATGGTTTAAATGGTCTTTAATATTCCAATTTAGTTTTCGTTAACCCTCTCTACACTTTATTCAACTTAACTAAGACTTCCCAAGACTTAACTATGCCTTTACATAACTCTGCTCTCTTTAACACAATCCTTGTAACCCTTTCCCAATAATAAATACATGGTATAGTATAAGTATAATCCATTATGGAAATAAAAATCTTTAATATTTTTCACCTTGTATAAATAGACCTATGGACAAAGTTTGGAGCTCTAACTCCTCCCAAAACTACTTTCTAGCTACTAGGTCTTTTCTATTAGCCCTTTTTAGGCCTAATGCACTCTAACCCTTAAAAATCCATAATTTAATATCCATAAACCTTATAAAAACACTAAATTTATTTGGGTAAGATAAATTTTATTAATATTACAATTTTTTGTTGAATATTGACAGTTAGAACCAAATATATGGCCTAAACTCTAATTTAGGGTTTCTAAGGGTCTATCTCAGCTTGAGACCTCACTAAATTGCATAAATTTTGGAATATGGGGTTTTAAATACCAAAAATAGTTAATTAAGTTATTTATGGAGTAGCTTTATAAATTACTATTCATGTTTTTCAAGTTCATTATCTTAACTTTCTATCACAAAACATGCTTAATTATGTCAAAAGAAAGTCAATATACAATCTACATTTTATTAAGAATCAACCACACCCTATAAAAATAAAATAAATATTAAAATACTATTTACTCACATTAAAATTTATTAAATCAACATTTACACACACCTCAGTACCGATTCAACATCTCCTCTTTGCAAAAAACTCATGTACAGTCTTGTCAATAATCTTTCCATAGGGGAATAGGGTATGTTCTAGTTTTCCAAATAAAAAATTATTTTTTCATCCTTCCTTGATCATTTAAATATGAAAATACTAAAATACCTATATATTCATTAGGAATATAATACAATTTAATTTTTTAATTGTTCCTTCAACCAAACAAAACTCAGTCTATAAATAAACAAAAAACACAACATATATACAGTCTATCATCTTAACATAAATGAATGGAGTAAATAATTTATATTTTTAGATATTATCACCTTATTTATGATCTAATAAACCTTATAAAATTTATTAAACAATTTCCAATTCCTTTTATTTATTAATCTTGCCATACACATTTGATATACAACTCAAACAACTCAAAACAGGGACTATGTATGAGTTCTTCAATAAAGGTTCTCTTTATTCATGTATTAGCGAAAACATGCATTAAAGAAACATTATATCATCATTTAATCACATATAAAAAACTTCAAACATCATTCACATTGAAATAATGACAAATATAATTTCTAACAATCAATATGTAACATAAATAATAGGGTCTACTCTTAAGACCATTTCTACAAGGTTTCCTTCTACATCATTTATGTTTTCAAGGTTTATTCACCATAAAACATTCAACATATTTCAATAACATATGAAATAAATGATAAATTACATTATTTAATGAATGAAACTATGCAATAAATAATCGACATTAGCAATAACCACTAAACAAGGTATATAATTCATTCATTCATGACAATAGGGTTTTACTAAACATCATCATATCTTCATAAATATATTATCAAATACATTATCCATTCATCTCCTTCTAATTTATTATGAGAATAAAACTCCTAAATTAACTCTAAGACTCTTCTATTTCTATATCAATTTCATAATTGAATATTGATCACTTTCCCACATAGGGGTTTCTCTTATCAAATTACATTATGAATTGATTTTCACTATATGACTTATCTATCAACATAAAAATAGAATCATGATAATTTATAAACCTCATACCATGCCTAAACACTTAGATACACTTACCATATCTTTACACCTCATATAATTTATCAAAATTCCTTAGACAAGACTTTGACACATTTAAATTATTAAATGGTGCTTTTGGTAGGAAAATGAATAACCTCTTTAAACCAACTAGAATCCTCCTATGGACTTCAAATAACATCTAAAAACTATAAGACACCTATATACCAATCTAAGAAAAAATTGAACAACTTTTAGTGTTCTCATGGGATGCCCCTGCATCATTAAATAACTTCTTTCCCACTACCAATAATATTTGTATCACTTAAGTTGCTTCTATATAAGGGTAAAGGTGATCTTTAGGAGTATCTTCATTCATTCTATGCAATGACATGTATGGAATATGCATTTAATGATAATTTACTCACCAAGATATTTCAAAGGAGTCTCAAATATTATGAACTTTGATGGTCCTATGATATCCTAATTTCATTAGTTAGATAATTCAAACCATTAGGAAAATCAATTACTACACGTTTTTCAATCACCATTAGTGAAAATTTATCTTATGCATAAATTGCTAAAATGAAGTGAGAGTCAAATGAGAAAATAAAGGAATATGATCTATGGTACAAGAATATTATTGTAAATATTTAAAAAAATCATGGTTAATATGAATTAAATGATATTTTTACTCAAATATTATTAGTATTACTCCATGAATCAATAATGTTTAGAAAATTCAGATATTTTGATGAGATATACCATATATTTAATGAAAGATAAGTAAAACTCAGAATATTAAACAAGTTAAAATATGCATTGTGTGATCCATATACATCAATTTTTAAGTTTCAAAGTAACCCAAATTATAAATTCAAATTGAATGAGACAAAAAATGAATAGAAACTAGTCTTATTTCAAAATCTTATTTTTGGCAATCTCATCTCTCTACCTCCTCCATTTGAGCTTGATCTAATCAATCCTTAACCCAAGGGTTTCAATTTTTAAATATGATTCCAATGGTCACTTTATTAATTTAGGGCATAACTAAATTAAATAACTTTCCTAAAATAATAAAACACAATATACACACACACACACACACACACACACACACACACACACAATTTTAAGAAAGTTATTTAATTTAGTTATATCATAGATTAATTATTTGATCAATTTCAAAAAATTTCTAAGAAGTTCTTAAAAAAATAGATATAAGTGATAGTAAGAGTCATATATATATATATATATATATATATATATATATATATATATATATATATATATATATATATATATATATATATATATATATATATATATATATATATATATATATATATATATATATATATATATATATAGAGATTTATTATTTTAGGAAATTTATTTAATTTAGTGATGTCCTAGATTAATTATTTAGTCAATTTCAGACAGTTTCCAAGAACTTCATAAAAAATATCTAGAAATTCTAGTTAGAGTCCAATTAATACACACACACACACACACACGTGTGTGTGTGTGTGTGTGTGTGTGTGTGTGTGTGTGTGTGTGTGTGTGTGTGTGTGTGTGTGTGTGTGTGTGTGTGTGTGTGTGTGTGTGTCTATATATATATATATATTGTATTTTATTATTTTAGGAAAGTTATTTAATTTGGTTATGTCCTAGATTAATTATTTGGTCAATTTCAGACAGTTTTCAAGAACTTTCTAAAAAATAGCTAGAAGTGCTAGTTAGAGTACAATTAACTAAATTTTTAGTAATATTAATTTATATTTATTGTAGTCAAACTTATATTTTTATATTTATACTTTTAGAGTTATCTTTTTGTATTTCTATTTTTCAATGTTCTATTTTTTTACACTCAAATCTTGTCTAGCGTGTATGTGAGTGTGCATGTTTTCATAACTAATAAATAGGCTTATTGCATGATGTTAATGTAATATACGTGAGTTAAATTTTTATATTTTATTATATATTTTTAGTTTACCTATTTTTCAATAAAAGTTCTTATTTTAAATTTAACTTGTCCTATAATTTTCTTGTAAATAGCTAATTTTAGCTTTATTAGTAATAAAATGTCATGCATAAGTGTGGCACAATTCTTTGTTTTGAAAATATTTTTTTCATTTTGTTATATCTAATTTTTTATTTCAGTTGTTCACAATGGAAACTCAATAATCATGTTGTTTCTAATTTGAATTTATTTTTTCATATTTAGTCATCAATCACACTTACACCACTAATAGATTAACAAACTATTAATTTTGAGACCAATTATATGATATATAATTCCATTTTTTAGATTAAATTATAGATTATTTAAAATCCATATATACATAAAAAAAAATTACTTTGGTATAAAATTTTCATTCAATAAATGTTCAAAATTATTTCATTTCATTATTAGGATAATTAATGGCTTCAGTGAATTCTACTTTTATGAATATTCTTATTTTAATAAGTAACAACCTTGAATATTGGAGAGATGAGTTGTAGATAATTATTATATGGAAATTAATTTATAATAATGTTATCCATAGGTACACATCACCTAAATATTTTAACACTTTTATTCAAGATTATAAAAAAATATTAATAAAAGGTAGATGCACAATATTTATTTTATATTTAGAGTGTTATAGACCCAAACATCTATCCAAGAATTTTAGGATGCAATAATGCACATGGGGAAAATAATACATTGGAAACATAATATCAAGTATCTATTAATTTATTAGAAGCAAAATCCCAAACTCTTAAAATTAATTTTGAAATTTTGAGAATGTCTAAAGATGATGAAGTTGGAGAATATTGCATAAGATTAAATGACTTAGTGCATAGAATGAGATTTTATGGAGAAATTATTCAAGATAGTGTTATAGTATGTAAAATATTGAGATATTTAATTAAAATTTAGATATATACTATGATCACTCCTGAATAGTGTAATTATATCAATTTTATAGTTTTTAATGATATGGTCTATTCTCTCTTTTCCCATGAGTATAAAATGAGACTATACACATTATATCAATAAAAAACATTTAAAACCAAGGTAAGATTTTTAAAAAACAAAGATAACAATAGAGATAAAAATCAAATGAGTTTAAAAGGAACTCAAATTCAAATGAAAAATATAAATCTAACTTCACAGATAGGATAAATAAACATTTACTCAACATAGATATAAAAAATAAGACACATGATAAAAAATTGTAAGATACTAGAAAATAAAAATCAAACTAATCAAACAAGTGAAAAGAGGAATTTTGAATCTAAAAAAAGGTATGGTAAATAGGAATGAATTTTTGTATGACATGTAAAGTGGGAACATAGAAATAAAATATTTTTATTTTCTTGATTTAGGTTTCTAAAATCACATAACAAGTTAAAACTATGGTTTCAACAAGTTATATGAATATTTCAAAATCCAAACACAATTGGGAGATGGAAAGGTAATCTAAGTTAAATGAAATGGAAGCATGAAAATCAAAAAATATAAAATTAGGGGTGAAATAAATTATGTTTATTTTTTTATCTAAATATATAACCTAAGAGTATTGATGACAATTCCACATGATATAGTGATGAAAGTGAAACATAAAAGTTTTTTAATCCTACTAGTAAATCCAAAATTATTTATAGAGATTAGGTGATATATATATATATATATATATATATATATATATATATATATATATATATATATATATATATATATATATATATATATATATATATATATATATATATATATATATAATGGTGGTATCTTCTTGAATTATATTTTAAGTTATTAAAAATTCTTACACATGTTTCTAGTTCAACAAAAAAAAATACTAGATCCTCACAAGAGACTAGTCATCCATCTTCATCAACTCTAAGTACTAAGAATAATAATTTATTGAATCCACATATATTAAATAAAATGTTAGATTATAATTATGATATAAGTATCACATGGATTAGAAATTATTAAGGTTTTATTTAATGATTCTTATGATGAAAATACTATATTTGCATTGTCATCTATGGCTAGTAAACCTATACATTATTTAGAAGCTAGTCAAAAGAAAGAATGTGTTGATGCTATGAAATTAAAGATAATTATATTGAGAGTAATGATACATGAAATTTAATTAATAATAAATTAAATTAATATTTCATAAAAATTAATTGTGTATACAATACCATATTCAAGAGTGATAGAATAATTGGCAAGCTAAAATCTAGACTAGTTGTAAAAGGGTTTACACAAACAAACAAGGTTCATTATAAGTAAACTTATGAACCCATGGCATGTAAATTAACTATTTATTTATATATATATATATATACTCCTAAATTATTTAAAATCAATAAAATATATGTAAAAATTTCTTTCTTAAATGGAGTGATTTAGGAATAATTATATGTGGGGTAGCCACAAGGTTTTGAGGTAAAGGGTAAATAATTTTGGGTGTATAAGTTTAAAAATATTATTTATGGGTTTAATAAAGATAAAAGATATTGGTAATAGATAATTTATATATTTTTATTTTATAAAGTATTTTTTATAAGTTAAAATTAACCAACTCTTTACATACAAGCATTGGGTTCTGATGTTTTATATGTTTATCTCTATGTAGATGAGTTGATCTTTACATGTAGATCTACGAAAATGTTAAATTACATAAAGGAAGTTGTGAAAATATTAAATTTTTATGAATTATAATGGAAATAATAATAATTATTTTTCTTTTAAATCCATCAAAATAACGATGAAGTATTCATTTGTCAAGCTAAGTATGCCCATAACATGTTAAACAAGTAAAATCTGTAAGATTCAAAGCCCATAGTCACTCCAATGTAAATGGAGAAAATATAATGAGAGACTCTAAAATTATTTAATATTATTAAACTAATTTTATAATAATGGTGAGTGTTTTTATGTATCTCACTATGACAATACCTAGTATTAGTTATGGGGTTTCTCTAGTTTCTATATTTATGGATAATCCATCACTCAAATATTTGCAAGAAATGAAGATAATTTTCTTATATGTAAGGTACTTATTATGATATTAATTTGAGACAATAAATTTTATTATTTATATTTTAATACATAGATTCATATTATGGAGGATCTCTTGATGACATGAAGTCAAAATAAGGTTACCTCAATAGGGAAGAGGGTTGGTTTTACGGTTTTTTGAAGAAATAACATAAAATAAAATTATCCTCTACTAAAGTATAATAAAATCCATTAATTAATATTTTTTAAAAATTATTATATTTTATAAAACTCTTATTTTATTTTAGGGAGGCTCAACTTGAGCCAACACATATTTTTTGTGATAATAATGGGGCAATACAATTGTCCATCAATCTAATTTTTCATATTAGAACTAAGCATATTACACTCAAACATCATTTTATCATAGACTTGGTCAATGATTTTTTATTTTTTTAAATTGATAATGTGATAATTTAAGATAAATTTATTGATAATATCACCAAGGTATTACATAAGAAGATTCATGGAAGACTTAATTGAGGAGATGATAGACATTTTTTTTCTTTGAGTCAAAGGGGGGAATGTTAAGTATGATGTCAATATGGGAACTTTATTAATAATGTTATATTTAGTTTATTTAATTTTTTATTATTTTGTGAAGGATAGATAATTTATTAATGTCACATATTAATTGTATAATCATTTCTAAACACTTTCTAGGAAATTATTAAATAATAGCTAGAACTACCAAGTAGAGTCCAGTTCATTCAATGTTTAGTTAACTGAATTTAATGTTATTTTAATCAATATTATATTTTTAAATTTGTATATTTCGAATTATGATTTTATATTTCTATTTTTAGAATTATATTTATAGAGTTCTATTTTTAGACATTCACTTGTCTAGTTTATATGTTTGCTTAATTGATGAAGAGGCTTTTTATGTGATGTCCATATAGTTTCAATGAGTCAAACTCGTTATCTTAACATATATTTTTATTTTTTATTTTTTTAAGTAAATTTATTAATTTATAATTACCTTATCTTGAAATTTTCATGGAATAGGTTGTTTTTAGCCCTTATTATTGATAAAATATTGTGCACAAGTGTAGAAGAATAATTTATTTTAGAAATTCATTTTGCATATTATTATATCTTCTTTTTTAATTTCAGGTATTCACAAAAGAAAACTAAAAAACAATTTTTTTATAATTTGAATTTATTTATTATATATTTAGTCATTAGTTACACTTACAATACTACTAGATTAATAATTAGTAGTTCTAGGATAAATTAGATGATAGATAACTTCATTTTCAGATTAAATCGATGGTGATTTGCAGTTTATCCATACATTTAAAATATTAATTTTGTACCAAATTCTCATTAAATAAA
This sequence comes from Torreya grandis, assembly GCA_037957365.1. Classification (NCBI taxonomy): domain Eukaryota; kingdom Viridiplantae; phylum Streptophyta; class Pinopsida; order Cupressales; family Taxaceae; genus Torreya; species Torreya grandis. Next base: position 1,609,991 of record JARHVA010003039.1, on the reverse strand, counting down.
TATTAATAAAGTTTTTAGGTTATTATTAGGATAATAGATGGATTCCATTAATTATTCGTCCCTGAATATTATCATCTTCAAAAGTTACAATGTTTAGTACTTTATATATTATTTTAATACAATTATTATGTTAAAAGGATTTTTTAATAATGTTCTCCATGGGTGTGTATTAGATAAATATTGTAATACTTTTACTAAAGATTATAAAAATAAAAATGTTGAATAAAATGTGGTTTCACAAGCTTTCATATAATATTCAGAGAGCCATAGACCCAAACATTTATATAAGAATTATAGGATGCAAGAATAACCATATGGCATTGACTACCTTGGAAACATCATATCAAGGATCTATTAAGTTAAGATAATAAAAAAACTAAAATATAAAAATAAATTTTTAAAATTTGAAAATGTTTAATAGTGAAGGAGTTAGATAATATTGTATAAGGATAAATGGATTAATGCATAGAATGAGGGTTTATGGAGAAACTATTCAATGTAATGTTATAGTAAGGAAAATTTTGAGATCTTTAAATCAAAATTCCATACATAATTTGATCAATATTTAAGAGTGTAATTAAATTATCACTATAATTTTTTATGATTTGGTTTGTTTTCTCTTATCTCATGCAGATAATATGAGACTATACACAACATATCAAAAATAATCACTCGAAAGTAATGAATATATTTTAAATATTAGATTAAAAATAAAAATCATAATCAAGGGATTTAAAAAATATAAAACCAAAAGGCAAAATATGAATCTAAATTCAAATTTAATATCAATAAACACTTTAATTTTAATCAATACAAAAAAACCAACACACATGATAAAAAATGCAAAATACTAGTAGGTAAAAATCAAACCAATTAAGAGAGTGAAAAGAAGGTTTTTCAAGATGAACAAAGTGATGTTCAAGAGGAATTATTTATTATATCACATGTAATTTTTGAATATATTAAGTAAATAATTGGTTGTTTCTTGATTAATAATGTTTAAGTCACTTTAAATGTCATAAATATGGTTTCTACAAGTTAGATGACTCCATAAAAAACCAAGTATAATTACGAGATGAAAAGTCAATCCAAATTGAAGGAAAGGAGAAATGAAAATCACAAGTCAATATAAATTTTAAATAAATTATGTTTATTTTTATTTAAATCTATATCCTAAGAGCAATTATCATAATTTCATAAGATATAGTGAAAAAAAGTAAAGCATACAAGTTTTATAACCTTACTAGTAAATCCATAATTTTTCTAGGGATTGTAAATTTATTAAAAAATATGTGTATGATTATTAAAATAATTTAGATAAAAAGTTCATAATTAAAGTGGTATATCCTATTAAATTTTATTTTTAGGTTTTAAAAATTCCTACACATATTTCTATCCCAATATAAAATAATAATAATACATCTTCACTAGAGACTAGTCATCCATCTTCATCAACTCTAAGAAAGAACACGAGTTTGTTAAATGTACATCTAACCTATAAAATTTTGAATTATAATACGATATAATGATAAAAAGTATTAAAATTTAATAATTTAAATTTTTTATGATTATTATGATTAAAATATTATGTTTGCATTGTCATCTATGGCTAGTAAACTTAGAAATTACTGAGAAGCTAGTCAAAAGAAAGATTGAGTTGATTATATAATATTATATATGGATTATATATAGAGGAATGATAAATGATATTTATTTCATCCTAAATTAATTTAATATTTAAAGGAACTATGGGGCTATACAATACTAAATTCAAGAGTGAAGAAACAATTGACAATCTAAAAGCTACACTAATTGCAAAAGGGTTTACACAAACATATATGGTTAACTATAGGATAATTATGAACCTATGAAACATAGATATACTAAAATAAATATTTTTTTTCTATATTTTTTAAATTATAGAAAATCCATCAAATGTATGTCAAATTTTTGTTCCTAAATGAAGTTATTGAAGAAGAAATATATGTGGGGTAACCACATGGTTTTGAGGTAAAGATTAAATAATTTTAGTTATATAATTTAAATAAGGATTTATATGGGATAAATAAATCTTCAAGATCCTATCAATAAATAATTTGCATATTATTAATGAATAAAGGATTTATAATAATTTAATATGAACTAAACTTTTACATACAAGGATTGGATTCTAATGTTTTATATGTAAATATTTATGTATTTGGCTTGATCTTTATAATTAGCTGTATGGAGATGTTGAATCAATTAAATAAAGATTAAAATGTTAATTTTATATTAATTATATTTAAATTATGAATTAATTTATTGTCATTTAATTCCATCAAAATATAGAGGAATTATTCATTTGTCAAGCCAAGTATGCCCAATACATGTTAAATAAGTACAATCTTCAAAAATTGAAGCCCACAAACATTACAATTACAAGTTTATAAAAGAAAAATAGAGAGGATGTAATTAATTAAAATAATTAAAATTATTTTATAATCATGGTGGGAAGTTTGATGTATCTCATTATGAGAATATCTAAGATAAATTATGCAGTTTCACTAGTTTCTATATTTATGGGCAATTCATCACTCAAACATTTACAAAAACTAAAGATAATTTTCATATATTTTATAGGTACTTATAATAATTTTATTAATTTAAAACCATAAATTTAATTATGTTTAATTGGATACAAATATTGGTATTGTGTAATATCTCTTAATGAGAAGAGGTCAACTTTAGTTTATTACTTCACATTAGGATTTGGGTTGGTTTCTTAGTCTTCAAAGAAGTAAGTGACATTATATTTTATTGAATATGAATATAAAATTATTAAATTACATTCCACATAATTATTGTGTTTTATAACTCTTAATTTATTTTAGAGAGGCTCAACTTGAGCCAACATTGATTTTTTCAAAACAATAAGGCAATACAATTATCCAAGAATCTAATTCTACATGATATAACCAAGCATATTTAACTCAAACATCATTTTTTTATCATAATTTAAGATCAATTTTATATTTTCACCAATTTATTTCATAATCATATTCATGGAATACTTAAGGACATGATAGGTATTTCTACTCTTTGCATAAAATGGGAGAATGTTGAGTATGATGCCAATATGCGAAATTGAGTATTCATGTTAGATTTAATTTAATTTATGTTTTATGTTTTTGATATAAGTACCATATTTTTATAATTCCCATACCTAGTGTATAGATATAAAAATTATTTACAAAAATGACCTTTAAAGAGATTGTCAATGGATAATTTTGAGATCCACCAAAAAATAAGAAAGGCTAACAGACTAGTGAGCTAAATTACATCAAACAACAAAAAATAGCAATAATAAATATACCAAAAGATAGATTTATCTAATGGAATTTTAAATTTATAATGTAATTATATCAAACCATAACAAAATACCATGATTAGTATTTTACATTCCACTTTATTATCCATCGACACTACCCTAGAGATTACCTCAATCTTTATTGGATATTCATCATGTAGTCCCATGAAAACCATACCCCAGAGCCTAGTTTTTAATCCAGTAATAAATGTTATAGCATGTTTATTTTATAACCAACATTTAATTATACAATTCAACACCCATATAGTTACTTGAACCAACCATGGAGAATCTATTCCCCATCCTTAGACTATAATCTTGGCAACAAATTTTACTACCTTTACATTTTCCCTACCATGTTTGATGCCCTTCTAAACTTCCAATTCATAGATTAGGGTCTTGATTAGTGATAAAAGTGGAGGAGAGATAAATTTACCCCAAATAATAAGGTTTATGAATCATTACTTATAATTCTTCCACAAACCCTAAAAAAGCCACTATCATTGATTCTAAAGCCCTAAACGCAAACAAAAAAACCAACCCTAAATAATTAGTGCCAAAGAATGGTATTTTTAGGAAGGTACTTAGATCCACTAAATAAATTTTATCAAATAAACCCTTCATTTGAGTTAGGGAAATAAAAAAATCAACCACATTAGTAACCACTTGCTTATTAGGTAATAAAACTAAAATTTTATTAGCAAACATGGATGCCACCTCTAAGTTCACCCTCCTAAAGAGGTTTTTTTAAAGGTAATCCTCCCAAAAAATGCTAAAAATATCCTCCATTATTTCTTATATCAGTACCAAAATGTTTTTATTGATACGTGCCCTAGACATATCCCCATGAAAGAATATTTCTCTTGTTGAACTTCCTCCCATGACTATTGGAACCCCCAATGCCATGGCTACTATGTGTTCCATCTTTAATAAAATCAAAATATAAAATGATAATTCATATAATAGGTAATACAAAGAAACAATTTTTAGGGTAAAATCATAAGAAAAAATGAATTGCCTTATTAATTAAAAACTACTACCACTCACTCCAGTCAAATATAGCTCAGTTTATCATGATTACAATCCACCACCTTCTCAAGTGCCAAAAAAGGAGTTATTAAATACTAGAGTGTCTAAAGATTAAAATTAAATTACAAAAAATGATTAAAAAAAAACTTGATACAATATATCCCATCAAATTCCTTCCCTATCACTCGATTATAGATCCTTGTATCCTCCATTTGATCTATGCCAAAGTTGGCTAGGAAATAAATAGTAGAATTTGATTCCCTAAAACACTGTTTAAAATTAAAAACCATAAATATTTCAATAAACTCCCATGCCTTTACCATAATATTATCCAAATTTTAGGAGGTGGTATTTGTATTCCTTAATGTAGACATCATTGTCTATGACTCCCCTTCAATCATGATCCTTTCTATAGCACAATAGATTATGAACTTAAGACCTAACATAATATATTGAGCTTGGATTCATTGTTAATACCATCAAATTTATTATGAGATTATATAATAATGAGAGAAACACTATAATATATTATAATATATTCAACACTAGAAGCACCTAGATTACCTCTCAAAGCTCCATCAAAATTCACTTTGAACTATCCCAATAGAAGAGGGAGACAAGTTACATTATATTTTATTTTATCTTTTATTGAAGATATTATTGGCCAATTAAAGGGTATTTATTTGGTTTTTTATTATTTTTTTAATATTATTTTTTTAATTTTGTCCAAGATTAATTATTTTGTCAATTTCAGACACTTTCTATGAAATCCCTAAAAATAGCTAGAACTACTAGTTATAGTCTATTTCATCGAATGTTTAATAAATTGAATTTAAATTTATTTTAGCCAAAATTATACTTTTATATTTATATTTCTAGGATTTCATTTGTCTAGTGTGCATATGAGTGTCCATATTTTCTTAACTAATGAAGGGGCTTATTACATAATGTTCATATCTTATTATTGAGTTAAATTTTTTATATTATAGTATATTTTTATTTTACTTGGTTTTTAATAAAAGATATCAATTTGGAATTAAATTTTCATGCAAATTTATTATAATTGGTTAATTTTAGCCTTTATTATTAATAAAATATTATGCACAAGTATGGTACATTAATTCATTTTGAAAAATCCTATTGAATATTGTCATTTCTAATTTTTTATTATAGGTATTCACACAGGAAAAGTTTCACATGTATATTTTATAATTTGAAATTATTTATTTCATATTTAGTTATCAATCAAACTTAAAACACTACTAGATTAACAACTAGTAAGTTTGGGATTAATTGGATTATATAAAACTTCATTTTCAAATTAAATTAGAGATAATTTTCACTTTATAGATACATTAAAATCATTAATTTTATATCATAGCTCCATTAAATAAAGTTTTATAAGTGTTTTAATCTGTTATAAAGGGAATCAATAGATTCATTGAATTCTATTTTCATGAATATTCATGTCTTCAATGTTGAAAACTTGTAATATTTTAGAGACCAATTAAAGAAAATTAATGTATGGAAAAGATTTTGGGAGAATTTAATTCATGGTTACACATCACATCAAGATTTAATACTTTGACTCAAGATCATAAAAGAATAAAAATGATGAAAAAAGGTGTATGCACAAGATTTTTCTAACTTCACATTTCCATACACTCAATCAAACATGTAAGAATTGTAGGATGCAATAATTCCTATGAGGTATGAAATACTTTGGAAACATCGTATAAAGGATATACTAAGGTAAGATAACAAAAAATGTAAAGTGAATTTTGAAAATTTGAGAATGTCTAATAGTGAAGGAGTTGGAAAATATTTCATAATGACAAATTACTTAGTGCATATAATGAGGATTTATGGATACATTATTTAAGATAGTGATATAGTAAGGTACATTTTGATATTTTTAAGTCCAAAGAGGATACATATTGTAATCAATATTTAAAAGTTTAAGGACATGAAAACTATAATTTTTAATGAGTCAGTTGGTTATCTCTTTTCCCTTGTGTATGAAATGAGACTATACATAGGAGATCAAGAAAAACCACTTGAAACCAAGGAAAGGGTTTGAAAAAACAAAGAGAAAAATAAAAATCAGAATCAGAAGAGTTAAAAAAACTCCAATTCAAATTTAAAATATAAATATAAATTCATAGATAATATTAATAAATACTTTACTTTTCATTACTATATAAAACTAGGACACAAAATAAAATAATCCAAGATACTGGTAAATAAGAATCAAACTATTCAAGAGAGTGAAAACAAGGCTTTTCATGTAAAACAAAGTGATGTTCAAGAGAAATAAAATTATTATCTCACATTTAATGTGGGAAAATATGAATTAAATAATTATTTTTTTCCTTATTCATGTTTCTCAAATCATACAACAAGTCATAAATATGATTTCATCAAGTTAGATGATTCCTTCAAAATCCAAATACAATTGAGAGATGGAAAGTCCATCCAAATTGAAATAAAGGGTAAAATTAAAATCACGTGAATTAAAATTAATGTTGAAATAAAATATTCTTATTTTTATCCAAATATAGATCTTAATATTATTGATCAAAGTTTCACATGACATATTGATGAAAGCAAAGCATACAAGTTATATAGTCTTACTAGTAAATTCATAATTTTTTAAGGATTGTAAATTATTTAAAAATTAGGTATATTATTATAATTATAATTTATATACATATTTCATATGTTAATTTATGTAGATTCTTAAATTTTATTTTTATGTCTTACAAATTCTTACACGTGTGTCTAATTAAAAATTAAATGATCTAGCTTTTCACAAGAGACTAGTCATCCATATTCATCAACTCCAAGAAGAAACAAGTGTTTGTTAAATAAACATACAACCAATAAGATTTTGGATCATAATTATTATATAATAATCATTGGGATTAAAAATTAGGCTAGTATGCTTTTTATGATTATTATGATGAAAATACTATCTTTGCATTATCACATATGGCTAGTGAACCTAAAAGCTTTTTAGAAGATAGTCAAAAAAAAGAATGGGTTGATGATATGAAAGTAGAGATGGATTAAATTTATTTGAATGATACATGTAATTTTTATAATCATAAATTAAATATTTCATAGGAATGAAGTGAATACATAATACCAAAGTCAATAGTGATGGAACAATTGACAAGTTAAAAGTTAGAGTAGTTAAAAAAGGGTTTACACAAACATATGGGGTTAAATATTATAAAAAATATAATCCCATGGAAATTAAATATACTATAATTGTAAAAAATAAATTAAATTCTCATACATTATGTAAAATATATAAAATGAATGTCAAAAGTGCATTCTTGAATGGAGTGATTGAAGATGAAGTATATGTAGGGTGACCACAAGGTTTTGATGTAAAGGGTAAATAATTTTAATAATGATATTTATTTATTTTATAAATATATAATATATTTATACTCAATCATTTAAATTTTATTATTGGATCAAGTAATTGTAATAAGCAAAAATGAATAAACTCTTTGCATAAAAGCATTGGGATCTATTGTTTTAAATGTGTCTCTCTATGTAGATGATTTGATAAAGAATATATGAAATAATAATTTTATATGAATGATATTATAATTATTTATTTTCATGTAAATCCATAAAAATAAGTATGAAGTATTCATTTGTCAAGCCAAGTATGTCCAAGATATGTTAAATAAGTATAATCTTTAGGGTTTGAATCCCACATACACTCTAATTAAAAGTGATTAAAATATAATGAGATAATATATAAGTAATTAAATTTATTAAAATAATTTAATATGTATTTTTAAATGTTTTATCATTCTCACCCAACAAGACCTGATATTAGTTATAGGGTTTCACTAGTTTCAAAATTTATGGGTAATTTATCATTAAAAATTTTGCAATCAGTGAAGATAATTTTTAGATAATTAAGAAATACTTATAATTTTTATATTAATTTTATACCATAAATTTAATTATGTCTAATTGGATACACACGTTAATTTTTGGGAGGATCTCTTAGTTTATTATTTTACATTAAGATGTGGCTTGGTTTCTTGGTCTTCAAAGAAACAAGATGTAACTGCATTATCATCTACTAAAATTTAATATAAAACCATTAAATATTATTTAACACAAATATTATGGTTATTAATATTATTATTTGATTTTAGAGATGCTTAAATTGAGCCAAAACATATTTTTTGTGATAAAAATGGCATAATATAATTGCCTAAGAATCCAATATTCTATGATGGAACTAAACATATTTAAATCATTAATCATATTTTAAATACTTAATTATAAACACATTTTCATTAAGTTTATAATAATTAAATATCAATCTTTTGATATTCTCACCAAGGTATTACAGAAGCAAGTTTATGGAAGACTTAAGGACATGATAAGCATTTATGCTCTTTGCATCAAAGGGGGAATGTTGAGTATGATGAAAATATGGAAACATGAGTATTAATTATATATTCAATTTATTTTTTGTTTTATTATTTTAATAATTTTATTTAATTTATGTATGTCCTCTATTAAGTGTTTCGTCAATTTCAGACTATTTCAGGAACTTAAAAAAATCTAAAAGTGTTAGTTAGACTCTACTTCACTAAATTTTTAGTTAACTAAATTTAAATTTATTTTAATTAAATTATATTATACTTTTATATTTAAATATTTAAATTTAACTTTTTATATTTAAATATTTAAATTTTTATTTCTATATTTCTATTTTTATACCTTCACTTGTCTAGTGTGCATATTTGCTTAACTGATGAAGAGTCTTCTTATGTGATGTCCATATCTTATCAATGAGTTAAACTTATTATATTAATGTATATTTATATTTTAATTATTTATAAATTAAATGTATTATTTTATCATTAACTTGTCATAAAAGTTTCTTTTAATTATCTAGTATTAGCCTTTATTATTAATAAATGATTGTGCACAAGTGTCGCACAAAAATTCATTTTGGAATTTTTTTAACATATTTTTATCAATTTTATTTATTTGAGGAATTAATAAATTAAAAAAATAAAGCATAAATTTTTTAATTTAAAATTATTTAATGCATATTTAATCATCAATCACACTTACAACACTACTAGATTAACATCTAGTAATTATGGGATAGAATAGATGATTATAACTTTATTTCTAGATTAAATCAAAGTTGTTTTTCAATATCTCCATACATTTAAATCCTTATTTTGGTATAAAATACTCATCCATGAAAGGTTTATAATGGTTTTATGTCATTATAAAGAGAATTAATAGATTTAATGAATTATGCTTCCATTAATACTACCATCTTCAAAGGTGACAAATTTAAACATTGGAGAGATCAGTTGAAGATAATTATTGTACATAAATGAGTTTGGGATAATGTTTGTAATGGGTAAACACTACCTCATGATTTGAATACTTTAAATTGAGATCAAAATAGAAAAAATATTGAAGAAAATGTAGATGCATAAATTTTCTTATATCTTAAGGGTGTCATATACCCATGAATATATCTAATAATTACAAGATGAAATCATTCCCATTATGCATGGAATGCCTTATAAAAATCATATCAAGGATATGCTAAAGTAATATAAGCAAAGATACAAACTCTTTAAATAAATTTTGAAATTTTGAGGATGTATGGTAGTGAAGGTTTGGAAAATATTACTTAAGGATAAATGACTTAGAACATATAATGATGGTTTATGGACAAACTATTCAAGATATTTTTATAGTAAGGAAATTTTGAGATATTAAATCCAAAATTGGATTCATATTGTGATCAATCTTGAAGAGTTTATGGACATAAACACTATAAATTCTAATAAGCTATTTGGTTCTCTCTCATCCCATTAGGATAAGATGAGACTATAAATTGGAGATAATGAAAAAGCACTTGAAATCAAGGAAAAGGTTTTCAAATACCAAATATACAAATAAAAATCACAATCAAGTGAGTTTAAAAAACTCAAATTCAAAGGGAAAAATTTAATCTAACGTCGTATGAAAATCAAGAAATCCTTTACTTTTCATTACTATAAAAAATTATGACACATGAAAAAATATGGAAGGATAATGGTAACTAAGAATAAAACTATTCAAGAGAGTGAAAATAAGGATTTTCAATATTAAAAAAGTAATGTTTAAAATTAATTAGTTTATTTTATCACATTTAATGTGGGAATAGATGAATAAAATAAGTTATGATTTTTTATTCAAGTTTCTTAAATCACATGACAAGTTAGAAAGATATTTTCAACAAGTTAAATGACTCATTCAAAAACCAAGTACAATTGGGAGATGGAAAGTCCATCCAATTTCAAGGAAGTAACATAATTAAAATCACCACAAGTCACGGTAAGAGAATTAAATGGTGTTTTTTTTAACCATATATATAATAAATTATCCTAATATTTTTTATCAAAATTTCACATGATATAGTGATGAAAGTAGATCATACAATTTTTATAATCCTATTAGTAAATCAACAATTACTTTTATATATTTTTAATTTTATTTTAAAATGAGGTGTATGTTTATTCTCATAAATTAACTAAAGAGGTCATAAGTTAATTTTATTTTGAGAGTTTACAAAGTTATACACATGTTTCTATTTCAATAAGAAACAATAATATATGTTCACAAGACACTAGTTATCCACCTTCATAAACTCCATGGAAGAACAAACATCTGTTGTATCCACATCCATATAATCAAAAGATGGATCTAAATTATAATATAAGGATAAAAAGGCTTAAAATCAAGAGTTTAATTATTTTTATGATTCTTATTATTAAAATATTATTCTTTCATTTTCATATATGGCTAGTGAACCTAAAATTTATGCAAAAGCTAATTAAAAAAAAGAATGGTTATTGATATGAAATTAGAGATAAATTATATTAGGATGGATGATACATAGAATTTAATTAATTTTAAATAAAATAAATATGTCACAACAACCAATTAGGTTTACAATAAAAATTTTAAGAGTGATGGAATAATTGAAAATCTAAAATCTAGAGTAGTTGCAAAAGAGCTTGTACAAACATATGGGGTCAACTATGAGAAAACTGATAAATCCATGACATATCAAGATAATATAAAACTATTTTTTTCTATATATTATATTATGATATTAAAAATAAATAAAATGGATTTATTGAAGAATAAGTATATGTGAGGAAACCACAAGGCTTTGACGTAAAGGGTAAAGAATTTTAGGTATATAAGTTGAATAAGACTCATTATGAGCTGAAGAAATCTCTCACATATTGAAAATAATTTTTTTATAATTTTTTATTGGATAAAATATTTTTAATAATAAAAAATTAACCAACTCTTATATACAATCATTGTATTCCAATGTTTTATATGTTTGTCTCTATGTACATGACTTAATATTTATAAGTAACTCTTTGGAGATGTTGAATTTATTCAAATAAGCTATGAAATAAGAATTTTAGATGATTTACATTTGTATTATGAAATTATTTCATGGTATTTAATTCTATAAAAATAAAAATGAAGTATTCATATGTCAAGCAAACTATGCCAAATATATGTTAAAGAATCACAATCTTCAAGATTTGAAGCCCATAGACACTCCATATACTAAGAAATAAATTAAAATTACATTATTGTATCCTAAATATAATTATATAATACTTATATCATATTATACACAAGTATTATGGTTGGTAACACTATTAGTTTATTTCAAAGAGGCTCAACTTGAGCCAACACATTTTTTTTATAACAATGGGGAAATATAATTATCTAGGAATTTATCTTTCCATTTTGAAACCAAATTAAAATCAAACATCATTTTATGGGAGATGTTTTGAGTGTTAAAATCTTTGTCATTGATTATGTGATAATTTAATATCAATTTTTTTATATTATCACCAAGGGATTTCATAAGTAGGTTCATGACAGACTTAAGGAGATTATAGACATATCTACTCTTTGGATCAAATGGGAAAATATTAAGTATGATGCCACTATGAGAACTTGAGTATTCATGTTAGGTTTAGTTTATTTGCATTTTTATTAGTGTAATAAGGTTATTTGATTCAAT
>JARHVA010003039.1:1590000-1592500 GCA_037957365.1 Torreya grandis | reverse complement strand
GAATATTGTTTAAAAATTGGGCCTTAATCACTCTCAATTCTCCATACACTTTAGTAAGGAGGAAGGGTTATCCATTCTTAGTTATAGGTTACAAGGAAAATTGGTTTCACCCATATACAATTATACTCCTCCATTTCTCTCATTTCAATTTTAATATTTTAAAACTTAAGAGTTTTGACATTTCAAAATAGATAAAATGATTGCTTCATGATATTTTTTAAGGTTTTCTAAATTTGAGTGCCCTACACAATTATAATATCTTCTCATATACAAATTTTTATATACACACTTAGGTTCATCATTTTTTATTTACTATATAAATTTAATTTTTATTTTAAAGTGGGGGAGTGGGGATGTATACACATAAATATAATATTAGGTACTTGATAATGTCAATTACTGATACATTCTTAACCACATGACTTTCACCCAATTACATGTTTCTTATTCTCTATTCCTCTATTCCATTTGTATATATGTGATAGTTAACCTTTGTGTAATTTTATCATTACATAGAAATATCAATGTCAAATGTTTAAGATACTTAAAATAACCTTCAAATTTTTCCCTAAAAATGACATGACTTTGATATATATATATATATATATATACACTCTAAGAAGATAAGGATGCACTACACCCCTATACACTTGGGTTATCTTGCATCCCATTTCAAATAAATTCTATTTTTTAAATTTGAAATCAATCTCTTTGTTCTTATTGAACATTTAATAAGGTTAGATAAATGAAAGTGTTAAAATATCCACCTACAAATACATATCAAGAGTCATTCATCAAGAATATTTGTTATTTACTTGGTATAAGTATGTTAATTATTTTGCATTTATAAATTTACCATATTCAACCTAAATTTTACATTATTCATAATGATAAAAACCTATAAACCAAGTCAATATCCTTATAAATTAATTAAAGAGATATCATTGTCAAGTATTAAAGTCATCTTATAACTACATACACTTAGTAAAATGAACAAAATTTCACATTCACTATAGGTGGGAGAACTACATGGGCTTAATTTCATTATTTATAGTAATGGATATGTAAGAAATGATAAATCATCAATGGGTGATTGAGGAAAACTAAGCCCATTAAATTCCCCTCTTGAAAGAGAAGACACATAATAATTTATGTGTGGAAAACCCCTACTCTAATATATCATATTTATCATCATTAATAGGTGTAACATGTTAAATGATTAGTTTAGATGTAAAGTCCACCCAAAAAAGTTTGAGTTTAATGGACTCAAGTGCAATGTGTTGCTATCTGCCTATTTATCTCATGTCTAGAAATATCTTCTACTTTTTCAACTAATTTTTCATTTCTAAATTCCCACTTCTTATATATTTTTATCTAATTTTTATCACAGTCAACTAGGACAATTTTGTGGTTAATAAACTTGAGTGAACTACATCATTATCTACCTATTATGCTCCTATCTAGATCTAATTTATGATTTTGTTCTTGATATTGAGCCTACATATTTGACTCTTCTTTTGATTTTCATATTCAAATAATCATAAAAATAAATAGTTATCATTTTTAAGATAAATATATTTATTATTACTAATTCAAAAATATCAACTTTTCATATTTAGTAATTTGTCAAAATATGAATAGTTGAATATTTCATATATTTAACATTCTGATATTTCTAGTTTTACACCCATATAATAATATAATATACTTCTTGAACCATTTACTATTTTATAAAAAAGGTAAAATAATATTTTATCTTACATTTATCATATTTTTACTCTTTATAGATCTTAATTATACATGTATTGTATTATGACCTACCATCAAAAACAATACATTATCTATGCTCACCTTCAATAAGAGCTAAAATGACCATTGGTTAAATTTTAGGAACTTCCTAGGATACATCGATATTCATATATTATGAACTAGAAGGATTTCAAAAGTGAACCTGGTAAGTGTATTAGTATAATTGTCAAATGTAATAAAATATATTTCCATAATTTATTCAATTTTATTTTGTAATTCATAATAACTATTATCTCTATGTCCATTAATATGATGATAGTTAAAAAATGATCTTATCATAATTTTTTCTAGATGATGCATAGGGTGAAGGTGACTATAAGGCTTTATGATCAAATTATTCTTAAAGAGTGTCTGTATAGTATCACTTGGTGGATATTTGATGTTATCAAACTATATATGTTGATTTAATTTTGAAGGAGGCTTATAAATTTTAATATTTAGATCTTCTTTTTGGAGCCAACATACCCCCATTTTTTATACTTTTGAAAAATAGGGACCCTTGTGAATGTTTCCAAACATTTATACCTTGAATTGGCTTTAGAAAGTTCATTCTTTATTAGAATTTGAAGATCATCCAATTGAAAGGACATGAATCTCTACATATTTAATTGTGATTATGCTTTATGGGCTAACCCTACTAATAGTTGTATTTAGATGATGAATTGAAGGTTCCATGGAGAAAGGGAGGGTT
>JARHVA010003039.1:1570000-1585000 GCA_037957365.1 Torreya grandis | reverse complement strand
GAGAGTGGCAAAGGAATGAAGTATGTTAGAGCATCAATTAGTATGAGGATTGAGATCCCAAAGGTACCCAAATTTTCTAAATGAATAACCACTATGAAATAAAATCTAGACATAACTGGATTGGAGAAAGTAAAAACAAAGAAGGACACTATGGGAACTAAGGAGTTCACCTTCCAAAGAGTGGAGACTTTTATGGGTCTAACCCCTATGCAAGGGAAAATAGTAGAGGAAAAACCCATCCATTAAGAAGACATAATAAGCTTGGTTGAGGCCTAATCAATAATGACCTTAGTTGGGGTCAATGGAATGAAATAAAGAATCATAAACCTAGAAAGTATAAGTAGTAGTTGGAAGCACATGATGTGTTTTCAATCCATAAGGACATATTGAAGATGATTAATAATTTTTTTCTTGAAATATTTGATGGATTTAATATCATGAATCTTAGATTAAGTTCCTTGACCCATCAATCTAATATGACACATACATTAATCATTCAATGGTAGGACTTCAGAGACCAAATAACTGAATTGATCAATGTGCATACTATAAAATAGGTCTAGGACATCAAAATCATCAAATTGATACATTTGAACATCCTCCTAAGAGTCATAGTAGATAAAATATAAGACCCAAGAACTTAGAATAATAGTGTCAACAATTTCATGAAGGATGACAAGGACTTGATAGACATAATGGAGAAACTTTTGGAGACCTTGTTGGCAAACCCCACTCAACCCACTGCCACATGCCTAATAGATGATGAAGAATTCAAGAAAAGGGTTAATTTATTCATCCAAAACATCAAACATAACCAAATCTAGTATATCAAGGACAATTAGAAGGTCCTTGACATCATCCTTACCTCAATAAGGCAAATTTTAGAGGCATAATGTATCTAAGAATTCATAGCCAAAACTGACAAAGAATTCAATACGTTGGTGGATCAAGAAGAGGATTGTTTGATGAAACCTATGGTATATTTTAAGCTTATTGAAGAATAACACACTAAAGTGAAGGACATCCTCAATAAAAGATAACCAAGAGGACCCACAAATGTAATATGAAAATAATATTCTTTTATAATGCATATATGCTAGTTTGTTAGCATATATTAGTTATATTTGACAAATTTTACATAGGAGGTAATGTGTATTTTAATATTTTTATGAAGGATAGTTGTCCTCATCTTACATACAAACATTTTGAGAAGTTAACTAGTACACCACCTATGTTCTCTTTAAATACTTAGGGGTTACCATTTTGTAAAGGGAAGGACTCTGAACATTGTATACAAGAAAGCATTTTCATACAACTAAGGAATTATAAAAGTATTATCTAAATAGTGTGTTAAAAGCTAATGCTATCTCTCAATTTCATGTTAATGTCTTAGATTTGAATGCTTATTTTCATTTTGAGCTACCTTTTTTTGTCATAAGGTTGGTAAATTATGTTATGATATATTATCTAAAATATCTTAGGTACTCTTCATTTCATTTGCTCTAGATTTGGATGTGCTCATGTTATTCATGTTACAGTAGTAAATTATTTAAATAAAATCCATCTCCTAATTGTGATTTCTAGATTTCCTTTTATGCTTTCCTAGTTTACGATGGAATCTAGGCTCATATTATTTTACATCATAAATTGGTTCATGTATGCTCAAACCAATTAGAACCTTATCATGATATTTGAGATGGAAGCCTATAATCACATTTTATTTTCTAACTTACCCTCATTTTTTATATTTTCTTTATCAAATCTTGATTTAATTTTAATATCATTGTTAATATCCATTTAGGTTAGTTTGTGGACCATAAATATCCCAAATTTTAAAATATATAGGACCCTGGTGGCTCCCAACCACCAAATTAAATAAACATTGTGGACATATCTCACACTCTACTTATATTCCACCACAGACATCCCAAATTATCAAAAACTATAACTCATGCCTTGAATATTTAGGATCCTTAAATGAGAAGTGTTCATCAATAATGAGAGCACCTGTGAGGTAGTTAGAACAATGAACAATTCTTATGAAATTGCTGAGTTATGGAAAATTAAATTTTAGGAACTGATTTTGTTAACTTATGATAAATATGATTATAGGTCCAATCAAATGCTCTTATATTGTCATACTTATATGAATTATATTCTAAATTAATAGTAATTAGATTTTTTAGCTCATTCATTGCATGTATCATATAAATGATATGACTAGTAGGTATGGTGATGGTTTGGAAATATTTATTCATATAATTAATCTCATAATCTATCTTAGACATAAGCATAAAATATTCATCAAAAATGTTTCTATCATTGCATTATTGAGAAACATTATTACACTCCATAGAGATATCAATCCATTATTTAATTTTATCAATGCATTTATTATGTAGAGAAGAAGGAATATCATAAAATTTCATTATATGTCTATCACATTATATTTAATAATAAGGAAAAACATTATGTTATTATTAAATAGATATAGTATCATAATATTGTATGTTAGTAGCTATAACATTTGTTTTAAAAGCATAAATAGAAGGCATAACATCATGAGACTCAACATGTAAATCATTTATCAATTTAATTAAATTTATATTTACTCTTTGTTGTAATCCTAATTAGATCAATAAGTTTTTTACTTAATTCAACATTAATTTCTTCTTGTTTTAGTAAATTACTACTGGAAGAGTGTAAAGGAGAATGAAAATTGAATTCTTGAATTTTAAGCATTTTTATTTTTATTATTCTTAAATAAAATTATATAAATATATATTACTATTACTATAATAATCATGATCATAAATATCATATTAATTTACTTCACTCATATAATCATATTCTTCTTTTATATAAGCATCATCACTACAAGTATGATTATCTACATCTTAGTTTTTCCATTCAAGTCATGGCATGGGTATATGATAAAGGATATATATAATTAAATGTATTAGGGTTTTTAGGTTGCATACTCATATAGAATATGTGAAACCATAAGATGAAAAAAAATACAAGTACAAGACCTATTCATAGAATAAAACCCACCACCCCAAGATATCCATGAGGAATTTTAGAAAAAAATGGTCTTTGATAAATTTAAATAGATAAATTAAACCCTTTTTTTAAAATTAAATGTGTATTTCAACATATAGGTTGAATTTAATAAAAATAATAAGTCTTAATAACAAAAAATGTGTACAAAACTATAAGGGAAAAATAGGGGTTTGATCTAAAAAACATGACTAGAAAAAAACTTTAAGTATTTAGAAAATAGACTTATTTTGAATCATATATGAGCCAAATATGTACGGGGATAATACACAACCCTAATATAGGTGTAAATACTAGAATATTGTATTACATACTTAGTTAGGCCAATTTTGACCTACATTTACCTTACATGAATTATGTGTACACATATGGATCTTTTTCATCCTTTTCTCAGATCCAAATTCCTTCTATGGGTCATACCTTTTTGATTTTCTATTATTCACCTAAAATAATTTCATAGTCTATGTATAACGTAATGAAAATCATATTCATACTATCTCCAGATCATTCGATCAATATTCTTACCTTTTGGATGGAACCATTAGACTCATATTGTTCTATAACTCTGGACTCTTCCAAACCTAATAGACTCATTTCACACCAAGAAATGATATTTTTTTAATTTTAAAACATTATTATGGGTCAAGCCATATGTTTCACATGTTTATGACATAATGAATTACCTAAATTTTCATATATAAATTCACAATAGTTCTAAACATATTCATATCTAGAATTTTTTAAGAAATCCTTCTATACACATTTGCACTTTCAAAGGGGATGTATTATTATTTAAAATTCATCCGTAAGTCAAAAAGAGAAAGTCTTAGCCATGTCTAAATCACCTCAAGTTCAAGCCAATGTTTTTTTTTCAAATTATTGAAATATACATCATAGGTTAAATGCATGCAAGGAGAATTATTCCACACATACATCTAATAGAGAGAACTACATACAGTTTGAATTCTTTTTTTAGAGAATTGGATATGTATCTAGTGTTCAACCATTCATTGGGGAGTGATTGGGGTCAAATAAATCAATATTATTTTAAATAGGAGCCATGTTTTTAAAACTATGCATAGAGCTATCCATTGGGATTGTATATAGAGAGAGTTTAAAAGTAGTAAATTTTCCTATGAGAAAACATAAAATCAAAATACATTTAGGTGAATCCATCAATTTCAAACACTATTTTTAGTTAGTATTGTCAAGAGACTGAAAAATTTGTTTAAGCACAACCATAAATGTAGTTTCTAATTTGAATGACTCTCGATCTACTTTTTTTGACATTTTATCATCTTGTATTTAGTATCAATATTTCATATTACAAAAACATTCTAGGTATATTGTTCCTTTATGTATTTTATATTTATAGCAATTATGATTTTCAAATTAGTTTTTGTCTTTTACATTTAGCTTTGTGCTTATTGTCATATTTCATTTAATCTAAATTAGTTCCTTATTTTTATAGTGTTAGGTTAATTAATACAAAAATAAGGTAAAACATATTGGTAAGCCTATTTATATACTTAAAAATCAAATCATATGTCTTCTCTTAAGGTTTTCATCATTCTTTCTAGGGTTTCATAAATTTGTCTTAGAGTTTTAATTCAAATGTTTGATTTATCCATACAAAAGACAATAAATATTTTTCACCTTTATCCCTACCCTTTTATATAGTTTCATAATTTCATTCAATTACATCCAAGAAGGATAGCTACCTTGTCCCTATAATTCAAAGTTCTAGATTAAGTGGTGCACATATTGAGCATGATAAGTTTAGTTCAATCTAAAACGGTTAAAATTAATGCAATGAATATTCATTCTTCTTCTTTTTATTTTGATGTAAAAATTATTAATGAATATATAAAAACATAATATTATGTCTAGATTATTTATTTATAACATGCTAATTAGGATAATAAGGAATACCAAAATAAAATCCATATTAATGAACTTAATGGGGTATATCTTTCAAAAGTTAAAGCATTGTCTAATTTTCAAAATCAAAATCGTAAAAAACTTAAAGAATTGGGCAAGGTTTTAAAATAAACAATAGAATATAAATTTTCAAACAAATTTAAAGTTGAAAATTTTAAAAAAATAAAAATGAATAGGTCATTGTCATTAATTAACCTTTAGGATTTATGAATTACATCATGGTTGCTTAGACTACTACTATTTATCCTATTCAAACATCTACACCTTTTGTTACACATATAATGCCTACCCAAGGTATAGAGGAAACACAAGGTTTTAATCATATTAATATGCTTATTCATACATAACCAGCCTATGTGCATTATACAATGGCTACACATGTACCATTATCACCCTCACTTACTACATGATCCCTCAAGAAGACTATTATATCTCTATAGGGTAAGGTTTTGTAGTTAGATAAGGATGTTTTTATAGATAGTCATTACATTATTCATATAAATTGATTCATAATTTATTATCCCCATATATTTTAGATTATTCCTTACCTAAGGGTTTAATAGCTCCTAAGTTTACATTTTATAATGATAAAGGTGATTAATAATAACACATAAGATTGTTTTATGTAGCACATTTTGACTATGAATCTAATGAATTATTTTTTAATAATGTATTTCCACTTAGTCTTAAGTAATATTATTTGAAATGGTTGTATGTTACACCATTATAATTAGTTAAGGCATTAAATCCTTTGGATTATCAAGTTTTAGCATATATTAAGATCAATATAAACAATAAATTATCTTATGCTCAAAATAAAAAACATAAGTAGGATATAATGAACCTATAAGTGAATATGTTATTTGGTATTATACTATGATTTATAACATGACACACACTATGGATGATGATGAGTTATAAGATATTTTAAGTCGAAGTCTAATTTTTCCTTTTCATGGTTCCATTATGTTAAAAAAATTTAAATAAGTTGATGAGTTACTCCATACCATTAAAGATTGAGAAGTTAAGTTTATTTTTTTGAATAGGGTCAAATATGTTCCTAATGTTAAAAATCCACCAAATTCAAAGTTTCAACTTAAAATAAGTTATAAGTTTAAATATAATGATACTAATAATGAAGCAAAGACAATAGTTAATGTAATATCACAGCCTACCAATCAACTTATCCTATCCACTCCATAAAGAAAGTAGTGTTATCTCCAAATCTTGTACCCTAGAAGAGAGTGTTTAGTCTTCTCCTAGATTTGGGCAATGTTGGATTATTTCTAGGCTTGTGTGTATGCCTATGGATGAAATGGGCCTCTAGTTTGAAAGGGCTAGCTCACTATAAATGTCTTTGCAAGACAATCTCTACTAAAATAGATTGTTTAAAAGGAAAAGAGTTAGAAATTTTTAGAAAAGGAAAACCTATTCTAAGAGTGGTGATACACTAAAACTATTTTTCACATGAATATCAGATTCTAATGCACAATGCATCAAAATCATAGACCATTCCCAAGCTCTAAAAATTCTAAAAAGAAATATTTCAACACAGAGGTGAGATATGTAAAAATGACATAAGGTAAATGAGCTAAAATGCAAACTTTGTACATTCAAGACAATAATACACATGTATAAATTCAATACACTTGGATATACACTATGTGACTAGTTAGATTAAGAACTCTTGTTTAGGTATGAATGATAAAGTGGGAAGAAGGATGGAAAATCATCACATGATACCATTATACATCTCTTTTAACTCAGACCAAAAACCTAAAAAAATCTTAAAGGAAATATATTTTTGTTAAATGCTCAAAGGTAAAAATTGAATCATTCTAATAGGGCTTTGCCATACACTACATGGTCTCCTCGTGTCACTATCCAGGGGCTATATATATATATATATATATATAGAAAGAAGGAAGAGAGATAGGAAAGATTTTGGTGCCAAGGAGAGGAATCAATTCTATTATAATTCTCCATCTTCAACTATAATTTAATTTGATAATGATGCTCATTAGGGCACTCTGATTGATCCATGTAATCACAAGTGGTTACACAAACAACTTGTTCTCTCCAAGATGTTTTCCCAATGGTTGCACTAGATAATTTCAATCTATGTAATGGCATTAAATGGTTGCTATAAAGTATTTATCTATCAAAAATTTGTCCTGATGCCTAACAGCTTCCCATTAGCTCATCGATATGTGTAATGGCATGGAAAAGAGTCACTTTCATTATATTTTGCCTTAGAGAGGCATTTATAGGAATCCATGTACTTGTTGATTGATATTTCCATTAGCCATCTAGAATGACCTTGATCATTGATTTGAACAATCAATCTACCTATCACGAATCAACTATTGGATCAAGCTTTATAAGTTAAATAGTATTGAAAACCTAATTTTCACTTCATAGTGTAATTTAGGCTTTCTTGGCTACTTGACTTATAAATTTTATAAGTAAAGTCTTTGGAGAATCCTAATTTGCACTATTAAGACCTTTTTAGGTTATTCAATCTTGACAAATTCCACATCCCTAGGCCCCTTCATTATACTTTGGGTTCTTTGAAGGTGACTACTTTGATATTTTCAAGCCTTAAGTCTTTGGCTTTTTAAACCTGATCACTTCCAATGGCTAGTTATTAGCAATTATATTTAATGTCCCATAGTCCATCACTTTATTAACACAATTCATATAAGAATATTTTTTTTGGCCCTTTTACAAGCTCTTTCCTTCAATATTTTCTCTTGAAGGAATTCTTTTAGATATTTTTTTTGAAGGAATTCCTTTAAACTTTTTGTTGCCTTTTCTTCTTGCTCATTCCTTCTAGCTTCTTCATTTATGGATTGTTAGAAGGATTGTTGTAGACAAAAAGTCCACAACAATTCCTTCAGACTTATTTTAAAGGTCATAGCTTTGGAAGTGACCCTTCAAAACTTTCTAAAGGGCACTTAGAAATAAAATGACCCGTCAAAAAAGTTTCAAAGGGCACTTTAGAAGCAAAGTGACCCTAAAAAACTTTTCAAAGGGAACTTGTAAGGGAAATTAACCCTTTGTAAAAGTTATGAAGGGCACTTTGGAAGCAAAGTGACCCTTCAAAACTTTCCAAAGGGCTTAAAAGGGAAAGGTACCATTTATAAAAAAATTTAAGGGTACTTTAGAAGCAAAGTGACCCTTCAAAAATTTTTGAAGGGCACTTGGAAGGGAATGTGACCCTTCAAAAAAGTTTCAATGGAAACTTTGGAAGCAAAGTGACCCTTATAAACTTTTTGAAGGGTACTTAGAAGGCAAAGAAACCCTTCAAAAAAGTTCTGAAGGCACTTTGGAAGTAAATTGACCCTTCAAAACTTTTTGAAGGGAACTTTGGAGGAAAGATGCCCTTTAAAAAAGTTTTAAAGGGCACTTTGAAAGAAAGGTGACCCTTCATAACTTTTTGAAGGGCACTTGCAAGGGAAAGTGACCCTTTAAAAAAAAATTTAAGGGAACTTTGGAAGAAAAGCAACCCTTTGAAACTTTCTGAAGGGCACTTGGAAGGGAAAGTGACCCTTCAAAAAAGTTTTGAAGGGAACTTTGGAAGCAAAGTGACCCTTCATAACATTTTGAAGGGCACTTAGGAGGAAAAGTGACCCTTTGAAAAAGTTTTGAAGGGCACTTTGGATGCAAAGTGAACCTTTAAAACTTTATGAAGGGCACTTTGGAGGAAAGAGGCCCTTAAATAAAGTTATGAAGGGTAATTTGGAAGCAAAGTGACCCTTTAGAACATTCTAAAGGGCACATGGAAGGTAAAGTGACCCTTTGGAAAAGTTATAAAGGGCACTTTGGAGGAAAATGGCCCTTTAGAACTTTCTGAAGGGAACTTTGAAAAGATAAAAGACCCTTCAAATCTTTTCAAATGGAAATCTTTGAAGGGAAAACACAAAGGAAGGGAAAATTTTCAAACTTTTTATCTCAGAAAAAGAGTCCAAAACAAAAAGGATTCCTTTCCAAAAGAGACAACACTTAATAAAAAAGGGGGAAAACACTTGAACAAGGCTAAAATAAATCTTTCAAAGAAGAGAAAATAACTGATTCCTTCATGAGTCCTTCAAAATTGAATTGGAAATAGACAAGACATGTTCCTAACCAAAGGAAATTTCAAAAAAAGGGTAAAATTTTTGGATAACACTCTTGGTGATTCCCAGGGGAGGCATACCTACTATGCCAAAAACTAGTCACGTAAATCTTTTTATTGGCATGGAGTCATGTATATAGGCACTTCAAAGAGAACTAAACAAGATTTGGCTCAAAAACACACTAGCTAGATTGATTCACACACATAAGGTAGAGACACACACCAAATAAAAGGAAGGAAAACACACCTATGATACAAAGCACTTAGGGAACACAACAGAGAACAAAAAGAAACACATCTAAACTAGTATTTACAAAAGGATGAGTAAGGGCTAATATCAAGATTTCTAGTGTATCCCATTCACAGGGATATGCAACTCTTCTCCATTCATTTTGTATATCTAAAAGGATTTTATTTTATTTCATTTTTTGATGATGTAAGGGCCTCTCCAAAAAATTTTAAACTTTATATGCTTTCCTAGCTTTGCTCTATCTTCATCCACTTCAAAACTAGGTGACCCTCTTTGAACACTCTTGCACTTATCCTTTTTTCAAAGGATCTCTTCATGAACACTTGATCGTGTTCCATGGCCTTGTGGGCATCAAGCATTTCCTCTTATAGCTACATTAGTTTTATCAACCTAAATTTCATTGGAGTTTTTTCAAGTAATTCTAGCTGATGTACATGTTCTAGGGTAGGGAGTTCTTGGGATATGGACAACCTAGATTCTCTTCCATAAACAAGTACAGAGGGAGAGTTACCAATTGATTTCTTAGGAGTAATTTTGTCTACCCATAAATTTATATTAAACTTGTTGCGCTAGGCTCTGATTATTCTCCAATGTTCTCTTAATGATCTTGATGAGGTTCTTATTGGTAGACTTAGCTAATCCATTACCTTGAGGGTAATAATTGGATGAGGTAATCAAGTGAACTACATTCCTACCTTCCTAATAAAAAGTTTTGGCACTTAATAAATCAAGTACATTATCAAAAATGATGATGTGAGGAACTCTAAAACTTATTATAATCCTATCATAGAACTCCAAGATAGCATTTTCATTTGCCTCTTTTAGTGCAATAGCTTCAACCCATCTTGTGAATTAGTCAGTAGTAGTTAATATCCATTTATGTCTAGCACTTGATGGAGGGTTGATCATACCAATGAAATCAAGGCCCCATTACATGAAAGGTTAGTCCACTTGGATAAGATTTAATGGAATCAATGCAAGATAATATTTGCCTACAAATAAGGCACATTGAGGATACACCTTATCCTAATGATAATAGTCTTTAAAAAGACTAGGTCAATAGTAACCAACCCTCATTATTTTTTTAGTTGTAGTTCTAAGAGAGAAATGACCTCCATCTATACCATTGTGAAAACCTTCTAGTAGCACATCAAATTAATCATTATAAACACATCTTAATATTACACCATTTATGTTCATTATAAAGAGAACATTATCATCAAGGTAATAAGGAATGGTATATAATCTAGAGTATCTCCTTTGAGACTTGCTCAAATCATTGGGACAGTCACCATTTTGAATAAAATTGATGATGTCTTGTGTCCAACTCTGAATTGGAATGTGATTAGCTAGTTGTGTTTGAACTTGGTTGATTAAGACCTCTTATTTTAGCTCCTATACATCTAATGATAAATGCCTCTCACCATGTTTGTCACCTTGATGTCCACATCATACTCAATCAACTTTGTGATCCAACCAGCTCTTTTTTCATTGAGGTCTTTACTTAGGAGAAACTCTTTGGTGATAGGATGAAAAACCATGACATGTATCCTATTGTTTGAGACCATGTGCCCAAATTTTTTCAATCCCCTTATAACTATCAAAGCTTTCTTCTCAACAAATGTATATCTAACGTCATAGTCTTCCAATCGTTAGCTAAAGAATGTAAATGATTGCTCAATATTTTCATTATTATTTTACATCATCATGGCTAAGATTGTATCAAGGTTGGCAAAGGTATAGAGTATGAAATCCTTGGAAATGTTTAGGTTCAAGAGAGTTGGATATTTTGTAATTACTTTCTTGGTTATCTCAAAACTACTCTTTCACTCTTTTTGCCAAGTAAAAAGTTGGTTCTTTTTTAGCATGGTTATGACAGGCTTTACCATAGTTACAAAGTTTGGAATAAACCTTATAACAAGTTTTATGTTTCACAAGAAGATTTGAAGTCCCTTCTTGTGTTGAGGTAAGGAAAATCCTAGGATATCCCCAATCCTTTCAAGGTCAATAGACAAGCCTCATTCTGATATAATGTGCCCTAAATGTTTACCTTCATGAATAACAAAGACACGCTTTTTTAGATTAAGGGTTACACCATACTCCCAACATTTCTTAAACACCTACCTTAGATGTTTCATATGATCAGCAACATATTTTGAAAAAATAGTTACATCATCAAGATACACTAGTAGAAACTTATTGATTAGACCTTTAAAAGCCATGTCTATTTCCCTTTAAAATGTGGCTCTAGAGTTTGATAAACCAAAAGGCATATTGTTAAATGCAAAGGTACCCCATTTCATAGTGAAGGCTATCTTGAACTGATCCTCTTCATTTACCAATATTTGGTTATAACTTGAATAACTATTAAGAAGAGAGAATCATTAAGAACCTATAACAACTTGCAGAATTTTCTCCCTGAAAGGTAGTGGATAATGATCCTTAAGAGACACTTTATTAAGATCTCAAAAATCCACAAATTTTGATTTCTCCTTTGTTTTTTTATACAAGTAAAATATTATCCACCCAAGATGAGTGTTTTATATGAAAGATAATCCTAGACACAATCAGCTTGGTTAGCTCCTTCTTCATCAGTTCTTTTATCTTAGGATTGATAGGCCTTTGATTTTATCTAATAGTTTAGCTCCAGGTTATAACTTGATGGTATGATGAGCTAGACTTGGATCAAGACCTTTCAAGTCTTGATACTCCCAAAAAAAAATGTCATGAAACTCTTTACATAATTAATTAAAATCTTGACTCTCAACCTGAAAATTAGGACTCTTTCATAGTTCTCTTCCTTTGTTGACATGCTCACTTTCTCTTTCTTCTTTTGATCATCCTCATTAAAAACACTCTCTATGTTAATTATCCCCTTAGGTATATTTTTTGTCTTTAGCTAACTTATTTAATCTTCATATTGATCATGTAGTCTCTTTTGGTTTCTTGAGGAGAAACATGCCTCATTTTGTAAGAAGTGTGTAATGCGTTCATCACATTCAAACACCTGCCATGAAACTTCATTATCTTGAATCGAGGGTATCATAATTATCTTGACATGAGATTGATATTTTTCTTGTCCCACATTAATGGGTGTATCAATTTGTGCCCTTATGGTAGCCAATTTGTTAGCATATTTATTGGAATCCCTTGGTATGGGTTATATGTTGAAGCCATCAAAGTATTCAATTAAGTCCCATACCCTATGCTTGTACGATTTAAGTAAGGGATACATGGATGTAGCCTAATTTATTACATTGTGGATGACCAGCTCACTATCTCTATAAACCTTTAAATTTTTTATCCCTCTCTTCTTTGCCCATTAAAGACCATGGACTAGGCCTTCATATTCTACCACATTGCAAGTGAAACTAAAGTGGAATCTATATGAGGAGTAGTATTCATTATTTGAAGTAAAAATAACATAACTCCAGCTCATACACCTAATTTTCTTCTTGAGCCATCAAAAACCATCTCCCATATGCCATTAAGTTCATGATATTCATTAGTGAGTAAAGGAATGGAAACATCTTTCTCATGCATATAATAAACTCCCAAATCAGTCCCTTATATGAATGTATATGGCTCAAATCCATGTGTTTTATTGTTATACTTATCAATAAAAAAATTATAAATACCTTCAAGGGGAGAGGATGCTTCACTAGCCATGACACCTTATTCTTCTTTGTTGATTAGATAATTATGACTTGAACTTGATTTCATATATGGCTCGATATGAAATATTGCTAGGGGTTACATTATTATAGTCACCTTAGGCCCATATCCTATTTTAAAATCTAGAAAAGACCTATCAGTAGAAAGGTACCCTCTTTTCTTAGCTAAAAAATCTCTTGATAAGTAGATAGTAAAATGGGTTGGAAGGTCTACCACCATAACATATTAAAAATTATAAAACTTGGGCAATCATGTAGGAATATATTTAGACCTTTGACCAATACCACTATCTTAGTTAGAGTCCCATCAAGCTGAAATAGACCCTTGCTATGTGGATCATATTTTAATCCCATCTTATCAGCCACCACCTTAGGCACAATAGTGGTACTAGCTCCACTATCCATAATGCAATTAAGAACCAGCTTGTCTCCAATAATGAGGGTGAGATAGAAGGGTGGAGTATTTCCAAACTTGGTGGAGAGATCAAAGATATGATTTGGAGAAAATTGGTAAGAGCTAGTCCATTGTGTTTAGAAACTTGAGGGGCTACATAAATGTTTGTAAGTATATCTTGTAAGATCTCATTTTCACTAGGCATATGCAATACTTCTCATAGAGATGTGCTTGT
Organism: Torreya grandis; assembly: GCA_037957365.1. NCBI lineage: Eukaryota > Viridiplantae > Streptophyta > Pinopsida > Cupressales > Taxaceae > Torreya > Torreya grandis. The sequence continues at coordinate 1,571,329 of JARHVA010003039.1, read as the reverse complement.
CTTGGCATTATTAAATGAATAAAAAATGTTTAGAGGGGAAGAGTTTACCCTTTATTACATTATTGATAGTAGTAAGGGAGTTTGAGCTTGTTGGATTGTAGGTTTGACAAGCCCACTTGTATTTTGATTTTGTTGAGGAACATGACTTGTGGTAGGTGTTGTACTAGAATTCATAGCTTATGGTCTTGGAGAAGAATCACTTGGAGTCACATGCACTCCTAGAACATATCCCAAATATATCCTTTTGGATCTTATGTTGGCTATAATTGACATGGTTTAATTCAACGCGTAAGCATCTTTAGCTTGAAAATTCATCATTCCTATACTTTTGCTGATAACTTCTCCATGAATATCCCTTTAATTAGGACCCACTTCTTCTGATGTCATGTAAGGAGTAGCTTCTTCTTATGTTACCAGAGCTTGGCTAGATCCTCCATCATCATTCATAAACTGAACTTGAGGCTATCCCCATTGATCCAAATGATCTTCTCCTCAGATTAGGTTTACATGTACTAGAACAAAAACCTTCACAAAAGGAGTGGAATTAGGATACCTATTGTAACCTTGTTGATTTTGTCCTCCCCCTTGGTAGTTGTATTAGGGTGGAGGTATATATCCTTATTGAGGATAGTATTGATGATTAGGTGAAGCACTCATTTAGAACTGATATTGTTTGAGCTAAGCTCACAACGATTAGATCTCTTCATCTTTTCCCACAACATTATCCTTCTTCTTGGGAAAGGCTCTTGGCTTCACACTAGTATTAGGAACTTGTGATACACTTGGAGATTCAACTGAATTGTGAGATAGTAATGGCATGGAAACTCTTGTAAGGAGATTTTCAGCCTATATTAAGCTATTCTCAACTTTAATGGCTAGCTCCTATGCACTTAGAAGAGTGAAACCTCCCATTGACTATAACATAACAACCACATTTGTACCAATACATTTGAGATACATGGGGAACACAAAGCTTGGAGGAGGTCTCATGATAGGTGGACCCCACGGATTCATTAGGACATCTTTTTATTACATTCAGCTAATTCATCAATGAAGAATGGTCACTTTTATTTTTGAATATGGTTATCAGCAATTCACCAAAGCCATCCTAGCTTGTAATACAACAATCTTCCAACATTTTATACGAGTCAAGTGCATTGCCTTTCAAATACATACCCAAAAATCTAATGGTTATATTAGCTTAGGTGACATTATAAAAATTATAGAAGTTTGAAATGTCTTTAATATGCTTATATGGTGTAATATGACCTTCACCATTGAAACTAGGGAGACTCTTGGTAGCATTGGGAGGAATATGGTCATATCCAG